>PVIC010011900.1:0-40585 GCA_004025085.1 Thryonomys swinderianus
TCACTGTTTACTTGGGATTTGACATATTCATCTGCATAGTTTATTAAACTCATGTTTAATTCAATGTATCATTCAAGTGATTGTTTTGGATTTTTCTAGGTGGCCAATGATGTCATTCACGAATAATGATTTTATGATATTTATTCTTATTTTTTAGCATCATATTACCTAGCAGTCTGGGACAATGCAGTATAGGGGAGGGAATGTGGGAATTCATATATTTTTCCTGTACTTGGGGGGAATGCCTGTAAGATTTAATAGTTTCAAATTGTGATTTTTAAGCTAGATAGTGGAATACTTCTTACTGGTCTGTAGCTTGTCTTTTCATTCTCTTGATAGTATCTTTCATAAAATATAAAATTTTGTTAAGTTCAATGAAGTCCGGTTTATCAACTCCTTCATTCATGGATTGTGCTTTTAATGTTATATCTAAAAAGTCATTGCTAAACTCAAGGTAATCCAGATTTTCTCTTGTTGTCTTCTAGGATATATGTACTTTTGTAATTTATACCTAGGGCTATGATGCCTTTTTGAGTTAACTTTTGGGAATGATATAAAGTTGTGTGTATGAATTCCTGCCTTTTTTATGTGGATATCTAGTTATTATTCCAGCACTATTTTTTTTTCTGGTATTGAGAATTGAATTCAGGACCTTGCAGTTGACAGGCATTTTTTAAAGGGCTGTCCTTTCTACACTGCATTGCCCTTGCTCCTCTGTCAAAGGTCATTTGATGATATTTAAGTCTATTTCTGAGCGCTCTCTCTGATTCTATCAATCTACTTGTTCTTTTACCACTTCCATCCTCCTTGGTCACTGAAGTTTTGTAGTGACTCTTGCAGTCAGGTAGTGTAATCCTCCTACTTTGTTCTTCTTTTCTAATACTATGTTGGTTGTTGTAGTTCTTTTGCCTCTATATAAACTGTAGAATCAATTTGTCAGTATTTGTAAAAAAGAAAAAAAAAGGTTGCTGAGATTTTAATTGGCATTCCCCTGAATCTATAGATCAAAGAACTAGTATCTTAACAATATCATATATCCCTGGCCATATACACTGTTCATGTGGACTTTCGTTTTTTTATCAGAATCTTCTAGTTTCCTTATAGATTGTTAGATATATACCCTAAGCATATTTCTCTTTTTGTTGCTAACGTAAGTAGTCTTATCTCTTTATTTTCAAATTCTAATTGTTCTTATCTTATATCCTGCAGTCTTGATATAATCTTCCTAGGAGTTTGACATGGTTTCACATCATCTGCTATCAAAGACAGTCTTGTTTCTTAACAATCTGTGCACCTTTTATTTCCTTATCATTTTTTAATGTAGGACACCCAAAATGATTTTGAAACTTTCCATGTTCCCACTTTTAGTGAAAAGTCTTCTAGTTTCTTGTCATCGAGTATGATTTAGGTTGCACTTTAGGTGATCTTTATCAAATTGAGGAAGTTCTCTGTTCATAGTTTCCTCAGACTTCTAAAAATTATGAAAGGAAATTGGATTTTATGAGATGCTTTTTCTGCATCCATGAGTACAATGAAATGATGTTTCTTCTTTAGCCAACTGAATTTTAAATGTTGAACCAAGTTTGCATCCCTGGAATAAAACCCACTTGGTTTTGCACAATTATTTTACACACTGTTAGATACACCTTGCTAATATTTCATTGAGAAGTTCCACAGCCATATTCATGAGAGATTTTTTTATTGTTAACTTCCTTTTTTATAATGTCTTTTTTTTTGCATTAGAGTAATAAAGATCACATGTTATTAACTAGGAAGTGTTTCCCCTGACTCTTGTCTTCTTTTCTGGAAGATAATGTAGAGAATAGATGTGCTTTTAATTAAAAGTTTTGTAGAATTTATCAATAAACTGACCAGAGCCTCCTGATTTCTGTTTTAACAGGTCACTAATTATTAATTCAATTTCATTAATAGATATATGCCTATTTAAATTTTTTATTTCTCCTTGTATGCATTTTATTTTTTTAAGATAATCTGAGTAACACTACATTCAAATGTTTCTCAGCCAATGACTGAGAAATGTATACTTCCTTGCACAAATCTATCTAGAGAAAGCAGGCTATGTTTAGTAAAAAACTATAAAAGATTACCATATGACTATCAAATAAAATTTAAAAAATTTTATCATGTGAGTTATATGTACTAAAGTCCTGACCAAATCAAGATAACCATTCAGAAAGATTGTACAGAAAGATTACTTCATAACCAAAGAAGCAAAAAGTAATAGAAAAGTCTTCTAAGTACAACTCTACATAGACAGATCTAAAGTTCAGTGTAACAGGAAAAAATCATAAGCACATGTGTTACAGTATAGAAGTAATTACTTTATATTTACTATAACATACACAAGGCATAAAACCTTTAATCATATGTAATGTAGACTAATAAGTGTAAACCAAGTAGAATGTAGGATTTTGATATATGAAAATACGTATTTCAGAAAGAACCCCTCTTAAAGTAAATTCATTAATACACATGTTGCAAAAATTCACAAAAATGTCTATGATTTGCAGTTATACAAACAGAATAAACTGGCAAGAAATTATTATCAGAATCTTTTTTTTAATTGAATTCTTTATTGGTACAATTTATATACATCTCAAAATCACATATAACACTGGGAAATTTGTACCAGTATATGCCACAAGTTAATTCTCATTTTTACCCATATCCCTATCCACTCCCCCCTCCTCCCCCCTTATACATGCTCTTTTATTTTCTTTCTGTATCATATTTATTCCTTCCCCTCATCACATTCCCACACCAAGTTTCCTATAGAATATTATCAGAATCTTAATGTAGAGTATGATAATGACCAGCTTTTAGGGATAAATTACTTATGAAGAGACTTTAAAAAGCAGAGATCAATGTAAATTAAATACTAACAGTGAAAAAAAACATACAAAGCAAGAAGTTAGAAAACAACACTGTGGCAAAGATGTATTAGTCTGTCCAAAGTAGTTTTAATAAGCTGTTGGTTATTCACTACAATAAATTATCAAGATTTTCATTGCAACAGTATTTTCCCATACATGTTAGAATCTGGAGGAATATCTCTTTCTTAAATTGTCATTTAGTGTTTTTCTTTCCCACCCTTGAAAACACAGAAATGGGTATTTAAATATCAACTAGTCATTTATGAAAGACATCAGATGCAGATATTCATAAATACTACACAAATTAGAATGAATATACCTAGGCTAACACAGCCAATACTTATGAAAACAGATGTTGCTTTATAAATTGGGAAGTACTAAAGACATTTTTTTTTTTTGAGACAGGGTCTCGCTTTGTAGGTTCAGGCTGGCCCTCAGCTCACTATGTAGCCCAGGCAAGCCTGGAACTCAGCAATCCTCCTGTCTCTGCCTCCCGAGTGCTGGGATTACAGGCGTGAGCCACCACACCCAGCACTGTGGTATGTGGTATTGATTGCTTGTGGGTGTGAGTCACCACGCCCAGCATTGTATGTGGTTATGGGGATCAAACTCAGGACCTTGCGCTTGCAAGGCAGGTGCCGGAAACACTGAGCTAAATCTCCAGCCCAAAAAACATTTCAATCAGCACTCTTCAGGTCCTTCTGAAACCAAAACATGAAAAAACCTTATTGCCCTTCTACCAAGCACCATGGAAATAAAACACTCCACAGAGGGACAGGAATCTAGTGTCCCTAGTGTAATACTGAAACTATAGATAAACAACCGAACTAATTAATGAGATTAAAAAGTAATACCAAACTTCCTTAATATACCATTGCTATCTTGGAAACATCATCTGAACAAACAGAAATTTAGTTATGAATTGGCCTGCCCTACATGTTGTACTGAGATTTTGCTTGGTAGTAAAAGAGAATCTCAAATGCCTTAGAAAAGTAGTGAAGTCCTGCCCAGCTTTGACAATATCTGTATACTTCTCATGGTTTTAGGAGCTCTATCTAGCAAGTAACTCAGTAGTTAATAGGAGTTATGCCAGAAAGCATGCCATACAGGTTATGGTGGTGTACCATGTGCCTTTGAGGAACTTGATGAAAAGCTCATTCAGACACCTGGGACTTTGGGAAAGCAAGAACCAGAGTAGAAGTCCAACTGTCACACCCTGAAGAGAGCCACAAGAGAAGCCTGTAGTGCTTTGTTTTGATTTAGACCATTGATACTTGGCTATTGACATAGTTGGCTTAATATCTATGATATTCATTACTGCTCCCTCCCCCCAAGGTACAAGGGATAGAATCTAGGGCCTTTGCACTGAACTACATTTCCAGTCCTTTTTAATTTTTTTTTATTACTTTAAGAAAGGGTCTCTCTAAGTCACTAAATTGCCCAGGCTAGGCTTGAACTCCAGTCCTTCAGCCTCAGTCTCCCACAGTGCTAGGACTCCAGGCATGTGCTGTCATGCCTAGCTTGTTACTGTTCTTTATTCACTGACTTCCACCTCTTTGTTTCTTTCTCCCCTTCTTTTTCTGTCCTCTCTGGTTTTAACAGCATTTTATATGATTCATTCTTCTCATCTCTGCATGCCAACTGCAGTTCTCTTTTTGTTGTTCAGTTGTTGCCCTTGAATTTACAATATGCATTTACAAATAATGCAAGTCCTCGTTCATCTCACACTGTACCACTTTATGAGAACTGCAAATTTCTTAAGAGTAGTCTCAGTCCTTTTGTCCTATCCCTTATAAAATTACTGCATTCATTTCAGTCATCTGTAAGCTATAATCATCAAGTAATTGTTGCTGTTAGTTTGAACAAGCAGGTTTCTGTTAGATCAGTTAAGAATAAGAAAAATAAAAGATTTTATTGTTCCTTTATTCTCTAACACTCTTCTTTTTAAAAATATTAATTTCTAACCTGTTATTTTTCTTTCTGAGGAATTTTTAAAAACATTTTTGAAAAACAGTCCTTCTGGTGACAAATTTCCTCAGGTTTTTTCGTTTTGTTTTGTTTTTAGACAGGGTCTCATTTTGTAGTTCAGGCTGGCCCTGAGTTTATTACATAGCCCAGGCAAGCCTCAAACTCAGCAATCCTCCTGCCTCTGCCTCCTGAGTGCTGGGATTATAGGTGGGAGCCACCATGCCCACCATTGTGGTATGTGGTACTGATTGCTGGTGGGCATGAGTCACCACACCTGGTATTGTTGTATGTGGTTACAGGGATTGAACCAGGGACCTTGCTCTTGCTAGGCAGGCACCAGAACCACTGAGCTAAAATCTCTGGCCCTACTTTTTCTTATGTACTTTATTTCCATTGGTATTTCTATCAAAATATGTATCAGTAATAGAAGATGATTTAAAAGTCCAGTATTAACTATTAAATATCTTCCTTCATCTTAATTTAACGTTACTTTGACAAGAAATGAAATTCAACTTATCTGAAGTTGAGAAATACGTCCATGATGAGCTGAGCTACGTAAAAGCTGAGGGATTTGTTCTCACTGTGTGTGTAGATCTAGGTCTTAGAAAGATGCAGTCAGTGTTAACTGCTTTTGAAATGTGTGCTACAAAAATGGGTGTGGAGTTGGAAAGGGACATTTTCTTTAAGAAACAATTGTTGAGAGCTTCATTGTCTCATTATGTGCAAAAAATTTTAATTAATGAAAATGCACATCAATAAGACCAACACCACTGAAAGAACTTATTACTTACATGTGGCAGGAGAAGGGGCACATTGTGCCACTCAGGACCACACGAAGAGCACTGATATTGGTCAGGAGGCAGAAAGGTCCATGAGGAAGGCATAGGCCACAGACTTTATTGGGGATTCTGAGAAAAGGGCAGGCGACTAGCTTAGGATTTGCAAGCTGAATAATTCTGGTGGGCCCTGGGCTACAGAGGTGATTCTGTTTGCCTGGTGATTTGGGGAGGGGATGTAGTCACATGGAATGTGTTGGATAATGAGATTTTGGGGTACACTGACTTTATGGGCACGTTTTCTAACTCTGAGAACAGATGTCCCTGGGAGGAGCAGTGTCTTCCTGGGTCTGTGAGCCCCTCCACTAGCAGAGCATAGAGAATGCAGACAATCAGAAAACAAAATTAACATCACAATGCCATGATGAAAAGATGCCAGACAGACAGTGACAATCTAAGAAAGCACAGACAGAATACTCAGGCCATCATATTTTCTTAAAATGACTGGAAAATAAATAAAATCTCAGCATGAGCTTGAAGTACTGTCCCTGTCAGGAGAAGACAGGTACCTGATGAAGGAGAGGTCTCTACTTCAGACCATTGCCCTTACAATACTATGTGTCAAAGGCTTCGTTCCAAAGTGGTGTCAGTGACTAGCTTAGGATTTGCTTGTGGAACCTTTAAGAGATGAGGCCGACTGGGTGGTCTTAAGGTCCTTAGGGTCACACACTCGAGTGGAACAGCAAGGACTCAACTTGGTCTTCTTTCTCTTTGTCACTTCCAGGCCACAAGGTAAGAGGTTTTGCTTCAGCGTGCACTCCTGCCATGTTGTATAGTTTTCCCACAGCCCCAAAACAATGGAGCCAGCTGGCATGGACTGAACCTTCCAAAATGGTAAGCTGAAATAAGTTTTCTCTTCTTAAGTTGATTATCTCAGGATTTTAGTTATGGTAAAAGCAAACTGGCTAATAAAATATGTTTGGTTTGAATGTGGGCAAATTTCCAAAAACAAACAGCATGAAATAACAGATGAATCCAGATTTTAACCAATTTGGGTCTGGATGCAGGATATGTTTTTTGAGAAAACCTGAGCAGAGGGCATGGATGGTCTACCGCAGTGAAGGCCATCCTATGGTGTGTTTGCACGCCCCCTGCAGTGGGCTGTTTGTATTACTGAAAGGTCTTAAGTGTTCCCAGGGCTGTTCTATGGCCAAAGGTTCCCTATACTGGTCTTCACCCACTCAAGAGGCACATCATTTGGGATGTTTTTCCCTTATATACGTTAGCCTCTACTTTCCCCATGGCATGGTGGGCTTGCAGGGGGAAGGGACCAAGTTGGGAGGGAGGGAAAAGAGAGGTGAGACCAAGGAGGCAAAATGAACCATGATGATGTATTATGTTCATGTACCAACTCCCACAAGGAACGTAAACATTATGTACTGCAAACCTGTACTAATTTTAAAAATTTGATACAATTAATGAATGCAAAAACAGACTAAGACATCTGGCTAGTAGTTAAGATAAATACCATACACTGTAGCTGTGGGAGTCAGGGACTACGGTTTTCTCTGATAGCTTCATTTTAGTCTTTGCTGTTGTCTTTGGGCTTCCCTAGAGACGTATTCTTCGATAAGATTTGAGACATGCAGTTCTTGCTTTTATCTTATACACATTTTATTATACATTGTATCATGTGCCCACATCCTATTCATGAGGAAGCACAGGAAGGGAAGCATTTTATAGTCCTGTGATTAAGCTTCAGTTTTTAATAAGCCTGTGCCTCTGGTTGGTGACCTTGAAAGTGCTTCTGCCCCACAGGTGAGACAGGAGGATGACAAGATGGAGTGTGGTATTTGTTTTCCTTCACATTGGTAAAATCCCAATCAGTTAGGCTCTGATAATGTAAAAAGCTTTCTCTTGAGGGAAGACCTTGTTAAAAAGAATGTTATGTCCTGAGTATTGTCTGTCTATATCCTCCAAGGCTTCATATGTAGAAATTTATTCCCCATTATGAGGTATGAAGAGCATAGAAACTCAGGAATCTAACTATGGTGTTTAGAGGCAGGGCCTTTGAAGCTCATTAGGATGGCATGAGAGCATCGCAGTGGAACCACCATGCCTGGGTGGCTTTATAAAACAAGGGAGAGGGCCGGAGATTTAGCTCAGTGGTTCCAGTGCCTGCCTTGCGAGCTCAAGGTCCTGAGTTCGATCCCTCTAACCACATACAATACTGGGCATGGTGACTCAGCCTACCAGCCATCAATACCACATAACACAGTGCCGGGTGTGGTGGCTCATGCCTGTAATCCCAGTACTCGGGAGGCAGAGGCAGGAGGATTGCTGAGTTTGAGGTTTGCCTGGGCTACATAATGAGCTGTGGGCCAGCCTGAACTACAACGCGAGACCCTGTCTCAAAAAGAAAAACAAAACAAAAAAAAATGAGGGAGAGACAATCATCTCTAAATTCACAGCCACATAGAAGATGCTGAACACATGGGAAATCAGCAGCAATTCTTAGTGGTGCCTAAGACACACTGATACGTATTCAAGCTCCCTGCCTATGCTACTTAGGAACTCTGCCTGGCAGAAGCTGTCCCAGATGCGGCCCTTTGACCTTTGACTTTGGACCTTCAGTCTATGCTATTGTGCTCTTGGTGACAGAAAACACACTAATATAGGGAAGAGCTGACCTACCTGGGTCTATTTCAGAAGCACAAAGGGATTATCCCCCAGTCTCCACTGTGAGAATCTGATAGGGATCATGGAGGTAAGACTTCCAAGACTACTTCCAAGACTATTTCCCTTGAGTGTGTACACTCTCAGGCTTGTCCATATGGAATCTCCAGCATTTGCAACCTTCAGATGAAGTTTTTGCCCTGACACTGGTTCCCAAGGATCTGGCTCTGGGTTTGTGTTCTAAGAAGCCATGTACATGTATGTGTTCCCCTGCATCCTACTTCTCTGTGAATCTAAGAATTGCTGCTGATTTCCTATGTGTTCAGCATCTTCTATGTGGCTGTGAATTTAGAGATGATTGTTTCTGAGTTGTTCACGTGCTGGCTAGGAAGCCAAAAGTTTCTCACTTTTTTTTAATTGAATTCTTTATTGGTACATTTTATATATAGCTCACAATCACACACAACATTGGGGAATTTGCACCAGTATATGACACAAGTTAATTCTCATTTTTACCCACATCCCTACCCACCCACACCCCCTGACCCCCTATATACATGCACTTTTATTTTCTTTTGAAATCATATTTATTCCTTCCCCACATTTCATTCCCACACCACATTCCCTTTGGATATTTCCTATTTTACAAAAACTATCATACATTCTAGTACTCATTTACATCTACAGGTGCTCATATCAAAGGTTTCTCACTTTTATTTTGCTGTTATATTACTTCAGTGATGCCTAAGTTATAATTTCAAGAATTTGGAAGGGCAAAAACTGGTCATGTACATGTTAATGAAGTAGAAATTAGAAGTTGAAGCTATGAAAATAATGAGGCAAGAATACTGTTCATATTGGCTGTTAGTTAGCTGCCTTAGTACCATCCTATACTGGGAATTTCCTGAGAGTGAAAAAACAACAGTGCATGATTTATCTTATATGTCAATGTACCAATTTTTGAGTAAAGACAATATTCTTCTGATCTTCAATTCTAAAATAAGTGTATAGCAGGGGGTAAAGAAGAGCCCTGAAAAACAGAAATATAATAATGTCTCCCACAGTCACTGGAAGTATAACATCATTTATCCAGCCCCTTTTCACAGTGACTTCCAGTAAGAAGTCAACAACAGGGCTGGAGATTTAGCTCAGTGGTTCTGCCACTTGCCTAGCAAGTGCAAGGACCCTGGTTCGATCCCGGTAACCACATACAGTGATCTGATATTGGGCATGGTGAGTCACACCCACCAGCAACCAGTACCACACCCCACAGTGCTGGGCATGGTGGCTTGTGCCTGTAATCCCAGTACTCGGGAGGCAGAGGCAGGAGGATTGCTGAGTTCGAGACTTGCCTGGGCTACATAGAAAGCTCAGGGCCAGCCTGAACTAGAAAGCGAGACCCTGTCTCAAAAAAAAGAAAAAAAAAGTCAACAACAATGTGTGAGTCCAGGAAGACATTTCTGAGATAGCTCTGTTCATATGCTCTAGATATATATCATCAGTGTAACATGGCACTCAGCCAGAGCTTTTATGGCTGAAGAAGTGAGAGGCTGGCTTGAGAGACTGCCATTATGAGATGTACCTTAGTCAGGCACTAGTAGTTCCTGGATATTCGCAGTTACTACATATTATGTGGTGTGATACCGTTTTCACCAACCATATTCTGCACTGAGTAAAAATATAACATGTATCAGTCAGTGGATAGAAGACACAAAATCTTCCCTTCATTACTCACAAAGCTGGTTTTGGAAAGTGTGTCCTTTGGGTCTGGCTGAGTGAATGCCCCGCTAGAGAACCTCAGAAACTGACAAACACACAGTGCTAGGCAGCCCTGGGCAGGAAAGTCCCCATGAAGGCTCAGGGGGAACAGAGAACACTTGATCTTCTCTGTTGTCACAGTAGAGGGTAATCCTACACATGTCTCTCCTCCCAAATTCCCCAGACAGAAGAGCTCTGGAGGGCAGGGAGACACTAGAATTGAGAAGCTACTGGTATTATGCCTCCAGGAGGGAAATCTGGGAAGCCCAGAAGACAAATTAGCAAAAGTGTTATCTGAATAGGTGATTCAAGGCTCTGCTTTCTAGTAAAAGCTTTATAGCAATGGCTGCTGATAAAAGATCCTCAGAATGTCTGTGGATGAATGGATGTTGTCTCTGCCCTCCTGTCAGGAAAGCTGAGAGGCTTACACAGTTGGACACTCAGACACAAGCAGTCCTGAGCTAGGAACCAGGAAGTTTCAGGCCAAACTGAAATCTCAGGAAACACAAGCAAGTGCTCAATCAGGACAATGTGTTTCAGCAGCCCAAATGTATGAGCAGTGATACTGCATCCTAGGAAATAAGCTTTGTCTGCTTTAGGGGCTGTAGGCAAAGGTCAGTCATTCCCAGGGAAATCCCAGACTCTAAGCCTAAACTCTTGCTATGAACACTTGGTTTCCTTCACTGAAAAATGAAAAATGTTCCCCCAAGGTAACAAACACAGTGACTTATTGAACTGAATGGAGAGGGAATTTAGAGTTCTGAAACAATACTCATACTTGGAATGGTTGAAGGTTTTGTGGGAAAATATGTTCTATTTTGAATGGAAAGATAAGAAATCAAGATAGTGGCATTATAAATTTTACTTACTGGTGTACTGCCAAAATATTAACTGATATTTGGTTAATAATATTGGTTAATAGTGTCTTATTAAAGAACTCAGCAATTTAATGGGTTAGGCTAATTAGCCACAAACAATCAAGGTTTACTGACACTGTGATACTACAAACGGGCTTCAGACTATGCCCAGTGAGTGGTCTAAACTGCTTCAGAGTTCAGCTTTGCCAGTTTGCCCAAAGCAGAACCATCACCTTTGGCTATTTTCTGGAGGGTTCCAGTGAGAACTTGATAGAAACAACCTGAAAAGTGTAACTTTTGGCTTTTCCATTTCTCCCAGCAAAGGGATTTAATAAAGTCAACTCATATACCTATAATTTACCCACCTCTAATTGTTCTTTCCAAGCCCCTTTCAATATCATTTTGTCTACTTATTGTATCCTGCCTAGAATGGGAGGGAAAAATTTATGCAAAGAAAATGGATCCTACATTTTTTTCTTCACTTAATAAAAATGCTGCTGACAAGCATATCTAATAATTTTTTTTTGAGACAGGGTCTCACTTTGTAGTTCAGGCTGGCCCTGAGCTCACTATGTAGCCCAGGCAAGCCTCGAACTCAACAATCCTCCTGTCTCTGCCTCCCGAGTGCTGGGATGACAGGCATGAGCTACCACTGTGGTATGTGGCATTGATGGCTGGTTGTCTGAGTCACCACACCCAGCATTGTATGTGGTTACAGGGATCAAACTCAGGACCTTGTGCTTTCAAGGCAGGCACCAGAACCACTGAGCTAAGCCTCCGGCCCGCATATCTAATAATTTGAGGAGGCTGTATGTATGCTATGGAAAAGCCAGATTTGGATGATAACGTTTCATACTTACTGGTCCATAAAGAAATGGATGTGGGGCCAGAGATATAGCTCAGTGGCTCCACCGCCTGCCTGGAAAGTGCAAGGTCTCTAGTTTGATCCCTGCTAACCATATACAACAATATTGGGTGTGGTGACTCACACCCACCAGCAATCAGCACCACACACCACAGTGCCTGGGATGGTGGCTCGCCTGTAATCCCAGCACTCAGGAGGTAGAGGCAGGAGGATTGCTGAGTTCAAGGCTTGTGTGGGCTACATAATGAGCTCAGGGCCAGCCTTAATTACAAAAGCAAGACTCTGTCTCAAAAAAAAAAAAAAGGATCTTTATTTCATCACATGGGGGGGTGTCATGGGTTACACTATTTCAAAATCTGTATTCAAGTCATATTAAACTAAATGGTAAATTCTTTACTAGGTCATTTCATTATAAGGAAATGAATCTGTGATTTCTGCTGGGTTTTAGTTGTCTGTAGATTCTATCCATTGTCCTCAAATGTATCTGTTTACAGGCAGACATTATACCATTCTTCAATTTATAACTCTCGGCAGCTCCCTACTGGCCACAGAATAACTCTGATAAAAGTAGATTGGTGAAAGAATTCAAGGTGTTCCATAATCAAGCCTGATTTGATCTTTTCAGAAACTAGGCATTTCTGTTAATATTTAGTCATATGAATCTTCCCTTTTTTTTTTTTCCAGAACCTAGGATTGAACTCAGGCCCTTGTTCTCCAAAAGTAGGCACAGTACCACTTGAGCTAAATCTCTGGCCTTCTCTGAATTTTCCTTAAAGCTTTATCTGCTACTTTTCCTTTTAAACTATATCAGCTGCATTTTCCCTTTTCTGTTATTGCTAGCTCAATCAATTATTTACACAGTGTAGCATAGTGGTTACAAGGACAGCCCGTGTGTGTCATTGCTTAGTACTTGAGCAGTTTTGGACAAGTTTCTGAATCAGTGCCTTAGTATTTCTGTCAATAAAATGGAGCTAGAAATAATCTTTATCTCATAGCAACACTATGAGAATTAAGTGAAATAGGTGTATGATGTGTGGAACAGTTCTGTATGTCTTATAGTGAGCAGGCAATAACTATTAACTCATGATGATTAGGATGGTGACAATGATGATGAAGGAAATGTTCTTCCTCAGTACCTACTTATTAAAATTTTACCCATTGTAGATCAATGCAAATTCTTCCTACTCTAAAAAAATTAATCCTTCTAGTTCCTGTTTAAATTGATTCAAATGTGTGCAATTACATGCAGAGTAATGACATACAAAAAAAGATAAGCTTCCATAAAGAAATTGAGTTTTGACTGAAAAATTTAAAAGAAGCGATTAACGTAGGTTGACAAAGAAGGGCTAAATCTGAGTGAGGAGGAAGACGGGTAACAGGAGATAAGGAAAGGCAGAGCAACTGTGGAGAAAGGTCGTGACTTTTTGGTTTGTGGTTTAGTTCACTTTGCTCTGCTTATATCCAACATTGAACCAGGGTAGCTGCGACTCTGATGCTAGGGTCATGAGAGAGGGTGACTAAGCTCACTTCCAGCTCTACAGTACAATTCCAGTGAACAGACCTGAAATTGTTTGCTTTCTTCCCTCACCCATCTCTACCTTTTTCATTTAATATGTACCTGCCACGGATTTTTATAAGTGCATCTTCTTTCATGACATATAGATGTTGGAGCCAGATAGAATCATCATTTATAAGAAGGTGACCTCAAGAATCTCAAAGAATTTCCCAGGTCTCAGAACAAGGACAAGGAAAGTAAATCTGACTATAACCAGGATGGTGTGTTCCCCTCGTATGTAAACAGTGGAGACTCTACCCACAAGCTCTACTAAATTCTCTAGTTAATCTTTCTTTTTAAAAAAAACATATTGAGTAGATTAATTAATCTGCTACTGGGTTATAGAAATAACCTTAAACAAGAAAATCCATACATGGCCTCTCTGGGCAAATACCAGCCTGTCAAATTTTTCCATGTTTACTGGGCTTCCCATTGGTTTCACTTGAATCTCCTCTGAATTTCAACTGTGGTTCTGAATCTCTCTTAAAAACAGATAACTCTACAAATAGATCACAATAGAGACTCCAAAAGTAAATGTGTATCTATGGTCAACTGAACTTTGACAGAGACGTTGAGGATATATCCTGAAGAAAGAACACTTTCTTTAACAGCATTGAGAGAACTGCCTAAACACATACACAAGGATGAAATTAGTCTCTTAACTTACACCATAGGTAAAAATCAACTTGGAATGGATTAAAAATCCAAAGATAAGCCTGCAACCATGAAGCTTACAGATGAAAACATGAGAATAGCTTCTTTGTGTTGGTCTTGGCAAGATTTTTTGGATATGACACCAAAAATACAGGCAAGAAAAGCACAGGCTAGTGGGACCCTATCAAATTAATAGTTTCTGCACAGAAAAGGAAAAAAAATCAACAAGATGAAAAGAGAATATACAGAATAGAAGAAAAATATTTGCAAAACATACCTCCAATAAGGAGTTAAAATTTGGCATTCATACAACTCAATAGGAAAATCCCTATATTTTCTAATTTAAGAGCTAACAAAGAACATAAATAAATATCTTTTCAAATAATATACAAATGGCCAGTGACTATATGAAAAGCTGTTCATTGTCATCATTCACAGGAAAATACAGCATAAAAACAGATTCATTTCATACAAAAACAAACAGAAAAATGAGCTGGGTATTGCTCAGTGATAGATATGTGTTTAGCATTCACAAGGCCCAGGCTTCAATCTGTAGCATCAAATAAACAAATGAACAAAAGATAAGTGTTGGTGATGGTTTGAAGAAATTAGAACTCTGTTAGGCTATTGGTGGAATGAAAATGGTGCAGTCCTTATGGAAAACAGTGTTGACATTCTTCCAAAAAATCAAAATATAATTAGTCTATGATCCAGCAATCCTACCTCTGGATTTCTATTAAAAGAAGTGAAGTCAAAATCTTAGAAAGGTATGTGCATTCCTATATTCTAGTACTAGGACTCATGACAGTCAAAACATGGAAAAAACCTATATGTCTACTAGTGGGTGAATGGATGAAGAAAATATCATCCATACATATAATGACATATTACCCAATATTTCCTTTCAAAAGGAAATTCTGTTAAGTGACAACAGTGGTTAACCAGGAGGACATTATGCTAAGTGAAATAAGGGAGTCCCTAAAAGACAAATACTACAGCGTTCCATTTTTATGATACTTAAAAGAAAAGCAAACAGTAAAATGGTGGTTATCATGAAACTTGAGTTGGAGGAGTTGGAGATATTTTGGTTAAAGTGTTCAAACTTTAGTTACAAGGTAGTTAAGTTCAGGCAGTCTTAAAGTGCAGTGTGGTGACCTTTGTTAATAATATTGTATACTTGCAATTTGCCAAGAGAGTAGATCTTAAGTATTCTTCACACACACATGCACATACACCCCAGGATAACAATGTGAAATGATAGCCATGTTAACTTGCTTGACTGTAGTATTTATTTTACACCATACACATATATGAAATCACTACACTGTCTGCCTTAAATCTGTACACTTTTTTTCCTGTCATTTGTGCCTCTATAAAACTGGGTAAACATCAGGTGTATTCAACAAAGCTGAACTAAAGGGTGCTACACACAGCCAGGCTCTGTGCTCACCTCTCGAGGTCCCTTGACACAGAAACCCTTACTGCATCCTGTACAGATAAGAATATTGAACCTTACACTGCAAGGGCAGCACATCTCATCAGCTAGTAATAGAGCTGAGTTTGGAAATGTTTCTTTTTGGATAAGAAACAAAAGGAAAAATGAACATAATTTGGAAGAGCTAGGGAAATCTCTGAAAATAACCTGCTGTAGAGTCCAGAAAATTCTGGAAAATGACTTCTTTAGTAGGTGGGTGGAGAAGCACAATAACCTTCAAGAAGATATGTTTCCCATCTACTGGAAAGAGAAGCCACAAAGATGATCAAGATGGAAGTTTTACAGAATAAGAGGAAATCACAAAAAATGAGACAAAGGGAGCTGGGATAAAGCATCCACGCTCCCGTGAATATTTGCATCTGGTTTTACACTGTAAAAACTTTGTCACTGTTCTAGGTACCTGGTGCTACAGTTTTATTTATTTATTTATTTATTTATTTATTTATTTATTAAAATTTGGTAATATCTTAATATCTGTCAGAGTAGACTGACTTCACCATTTTGAATACATATGCGTGATTTTTTAAAAAAATCTCAGCAAAATGCACAAAAAAGACACATCCTATTCTTACAAAATGTACCTTCTAAAAACCTGCATGAAGTATTTTCAGGTGTGAAATGTTAAGAGGACGCCCTTTAAAGCTAGGAACATAACAAAACGACAAGCTATTTCCACTTCTATTCAATATGATCTAGAGATTCTATCTAGTAAGATAAATCAGAAACAAAAAATAATTCCAAATCGGCATTATTCTCAGATGATATGATTGAAAGCATAGGCATTTAGAGGGATCAAGAGATGAATTATTGGGGTTGGGGATTTAGCTCAGTGGTTCCAGCAACTGCTTTGCAAGTGCAAGGCCCCCAGTTCAATTCCCTGATACACAGAACAAAACAACAGCTAATTAAAACTTAAGCAAATGCTCACTCACCTTCCTGGATACAAAATTAAAATACAATAAACCTGAGGTTCTTATGTGGTTAAGAATACTTACTTTTTGGGTTGGGGATTTAGCTCAGTGGTTCTGGTGCCTGCCTAGCAAACGCAAGGTCCTGAGTTTGATCCCTAGTAATGACATACAACAATACCAGACATTGTGATTCACGCCCTCCAGCAATCAGTACCACACACCACTATGTCAAGCATGGTGGCTCATGCCTGTAATCCCAGCACTCAGGAGGCAGAGGCAGGAGGAGGATTGCTGAGTTCAAGGCTTACCTGGGCTACATAGTGAGCTCAAGGTCAGCCTAAACTACAAAGTGAAACCCTGTCTCAAAAAAAAAATTAAAAATTAAAAAATAAGAAAGAAGACTTACTTTCTTAATGCTTCCACCCACATTTGGGACATATACTAGAAGACACCCTCAGGGCTTACAGTGGCCAGGGAAGTGACACCTTTCTCTTCCTCCCACCTGAGTTTGGAAACAATCAAGGATGGACAAATGTGAAACACAGGTAGAGATCTAAAGGAAGAGAAGCACTAAGAAAGAGCCAGCTACTTGGGAGGCTGAGTCAGAAGGATTACAAATTCTAGGCCCGCCCAGGTAACTTAGCAAAACTCTGTCTCTGAATGAAAGAGAAAGGAGCAAGGATGGACTGAGGATGTATTGTCAATCCTCAATATGACCCAGAAAACCCAAAATCAAACAAAATGACACCACACCCCAGGCAAAAATGGCAGAAAGAGACAGGCTGTGTAAGCAGAGGAGTGCCAAGAGCCCAGATTCCTGGGTGGAAGCAGGTAAAGGAACTGCAAGAACAGCCAGGAGATGCTCAAGGTCACAGAGGGCAGAAAGGTCAACTGAGTCAGAGAGGAAGCCAAGGACCTGATGTGTGGGGGCTTGGATCCTTGGTGAGGGGACAAAGATGGGAAGGAAGTCTTTGCAGGTTTTTGAGGAAGAAATTCACATTTTCTGTACTAAACTCCTCTGGCACAGCAAAGAGAATGATCTGTCAGGGTAGGAGGAGGGGGAGCAGGGAACCCAGGCAAAGAAGCCGGTGATGGGGTACAGGTGAGAAATGAGTGTGGCTCAGTGCAGGTAACAGATGTGGAGACTGTTCCATCGAACACTGAACAATGGTTTGCAATATTAATTCATTTAAACTGACATATGTGCCAAAAAGAAAAAGTTAAGTTATGAAAGATAGGAGGCCATAGGGGAAAGTATTGGCCACCAGATGACAAAGAATGGATATCTTACTATTTAAAGAACTGGCTGCATCTGATAGGAAAACATGAAATCCATCATTGTTAAAGTGTCCACTGCCTGCCCATGTGAGCCAAATGAGATCCATTCACAAACTTCCAAACTGGTCCTGTAAAGGATGTTGAGTTTTTGTTTGTTTTGTTTATTTTTTTGAGACAGGGTCTCGCTTTGTAGTTCAGGCTGGCCCTCAGCTCACTATGTAGCCCAGGCAAGCCTCAAACTCAGCAGTCCTCCTGTCTCTGCCTCCCGAGTGCTGGGATTACAGGTGTGAGCCACCACGCCTGGCACTGTGGTAGGTGGTATTGATTGCTGCTGGGCATGAGTCTCCACACCCAGCATTGTATGTGGTTTCTGGGGATTAAACTCAGGACCTTGTGCTTTCGAGGCAGGCGCTGGAACCACTGAGCTAATCCTCTGGCCCAAGGATGTTGAGTTTTTAAAATTGTGGGACACCCAGAGAGAAAAGAGAAACTTTCTGTTTTGGAACAGAAGAGTCACAGTTCATATCTGAGAAAACAATTCTAATATATAAGATTTTAAGAACATCAACAGCACATTTCAACTTAAGATCATTGACTTTTCTTTCTAGTTTGTATTGGTATGTTTTTGAACAACAAAGATGTAATATTTTCTATGCAAAGAATCTATAAACCTCAGAAGAAAAGCAAGCTCATGTTGCCTGGGCCCCAGTGCGCAGTGACAGACTCTGCAAGTGGTGGAGGTGGCACAGAAGAGACAGCAAGACCCGCGGGATGGGACAGGCCTGGCAGATATGCCACTGCCCCGTGGAAGAAGGCAGAAGAGGCAACAGTGAGAACAGAAATGACAGCAGTGGTGAGATTGCTAGCCAGACATGAGTCTAGGATAGGAGACACTCAAAGTATTATTATTTTTTAAAAGCAGAGAAAAAATGTCACCAGAAATAAACGTTATATTTAGACAAACCTGATCTTTTTTTTTTTTTTTTTTTTTTGAGACAGGGTCTCGCTTTGTAGTCCAGGCTAGCTCTGAGCTCACTATGTAGCCCAGGCAAGCCTCGAACTCAGCAATCCTCTTGTCTCTGCCTCCCGAGTATTGGGATTACAGGCGTGAGCCACCACGCCCGGCTAGATAAACCTGATCTTTAACATCAAACAAAGCAGGTACTTGTTCCCCTCTACAAAGAATGGGGCGGGGGGGGGGCAGGGCTATCTCATTACTGATTACCTCCACTCGCCACACACAGAAGCCTTCTTCACACTTAAAAACAGGCACAGGCACAGGTACAGACTTGTAGTCTAGCACTCCATCTTGGATAATTTAGTGACTTAGCAGGACTTGGTCTCAAAATTTAAAAAAATAAAGGCAAAGGATGTGGCTCAATCCAAAGGGTCTGGATTTGATCCCCAGTATTCCAGAAGGCGGCAGTGGGGGCTGGAGGGTGGTACCTTTTGTGCAGACACAGCTTAGGAATTTACAAGCAAGTACAGAACAGGGCCTGAGTCCTTCTTAAGCGCTGCCTCCTCCGCTTACCAAGATGTGAGCCTCACGTCTCCTAACTCCATTATTCTCAGCAATTTGTTGTGAATAACACGTTTCTATTAAATATTGTGTTTAGGACACGGTTCCCAAACATTTTATTTAGAATTAAAATCAAATAAGGGAGCAGCTACAGAAAGTTGTACTAAGAAAACCAGTGTGTGTGTTTAATTTATAAAATAGTACATTTATGAACTTCTGCAGCTATACTGGAAAGTCAAAGGAAACAGAATCATACAGCTGGCCCGCTCCACACCCCCGCAAATCCAATATCATCATCTGAGAGACTGGGACCAAGACCTGAAAACACTGTTGTTTAGTTAAAGGTTGTTTCTTTTTGAATGAAGTTGCTTCTGATTGGCCTGCTGTGACGAGGAATCGGATTGGTGCTTTTCACTCAGACAGAAACACAATGCCAGACAAAGGGAATAAAGAAACTAACTCTGGGTGGGTCCTAGTATGTGCAGGAATGAGCCTGCTGGGACTGCTCAAGATCTAGCTTTGGAGGAGCAGCAACCAGGGGCCAAAGTGGCACTGCAAGGAGCCAGGCTGCAAGGCCGCTGGGCACCCCAAAGCTTTCCCTCTTGGTGCTGCAGGCCAACAGAGATGCCCAGGCTGCTGTGTGGACCTAGCCTGGAATCCCTAGTACATGATTCATGTCTCAGCACTCAGTTGGTCATGCTTGGGTCTGACCCCGTTTTTGCTACTTCTCCCATCGCTAGGACAAAATATCTGACACCCACAAGTTAAGAGAAGACAGATGTATTTGGCTCAGCTTCAGCCCATAGTGGGCTGGCTATTAGCGCAGCAGGGCAGGGGGCCCAGAAAACAGCTGCTTTCTGCTGGTGCAAAGAGAGCAGAGAACGAGGGGAGGAGCCAGGGAGGGAGGAAAAACCCGTGCAGGCCACACCCTTAGGATCCGCCTCTTTTGACCACATCCACTCACCTTCCACCCCCCCCCCCTTTGACCACAGGAGGTTCCTAGGGGGTACATCTAGACCTGGACTTTGCAGTAGCACTTCCCATTACAGCTCTAGCGAATGCAAGGTCATATACACACTGAACTGACCTTTGACCAACTTCCATTTGGCTCTTAGGGGGCGACTGTAGTGACTTAAAGCATGAGAGTAAAAGGGAGTGAATGTGGGGCAGACATCTTTGATGCCCATGTGTGTGAAGGAGCAGTTGAGAGGCCAAAGACATTGCCTTCTATCCTCACATTTCATTTGAAGGAGAAAGACTTCAGCAGAGCTTTTGTGAACTATTACCTCCATGTGAATCAGCCAATATACAGTGCAGAAAATAGAACAGGGGTAGCTCACCAGGGTGGTTCATGCCCATACACCCAGGATTCCAGAAGGCTGAGGCAGGAGCACTGGAAGATGAACCTAGCCTCAGTAACATAGTGACTTAGCAAGACCCTGTCTCCAAAACTCAAAAGTGGAAAAAAGGGGCTAGTGCTCAGTGTGGAGGCCTGAGATTGATCCCCAATATATATAAAAAAAATCCTGTGAAGCAGGATTGTACTAATTTGCATCTATGAGTAATTTATGGAGATTAAAATGGGAGGCAGAATGGAATAAAGAAAGGTAGAAACCAGTGCCAGGCGTGGTGGCTCATGCCTGTAATCCCAGTACTCGGGAGGCACAGGCAGGAGGATTGTTGAGTTCAAGGTTTGCCTGGGCTACATAGTGAGCTCAGAGCCAGCCTGAACTACAAAGTGAGACCCTGTCTCAAAAAAAAGAAAGGTAGAAACCCAGGCATGGTGGATAGACCTGTAATCCTGGCACACAGGAGGCCAAGGCAGGAGAAGCACCAGGAATTCAAAACTAGCCGGGATTACACAGTGAGTCTGAACTATGTAGGGAGACCATGTCTCAAAACTGAACAGAAAAAGTGGGGGGAGGGAGAAACACAGAAATATGACTTGGAGTACAGTAAATCACTTGAGCTCGCTGGCACTGCTACCGTGGACAATGTCTTGCCAGTGGTATTGACCTGTGTTTCTTGTTTTCAGTGAAAGTGCAGAGTTGACAACTTTCCTGTGGTCTCTGGAATGCAGCTAGGGCACTATCTGTGCACCAAGGGGTCTAGCCAGCACTCCTAGAGTTTCTCTGGGCACTTCCTTTTTGACAAAACCAAAGTCACAGACAGGCATCAGGGCTGACTGGCCTCTTTCTCTTTGCTGTGCTCACAGCTGACGCTTGCTGAGGTTCCCAAAAGCTTGCAGACATGTCTTGCAGGTGGCCAAGCATTTTATGTTGCTGTCTAATGAGTCTTGTCAACCAGCATGTGCTTCAGACATGTTAAGAGACAGCGGGGTTAACTCTTAGGATGAGCTGGCTCTATAGTATTTTGGGAGGGAGCAGGAAGTGTGTGTGTGTGTGTGTGTGTGTGTGTGTGTGTGTGTGTGTGTAAAACTACATCTAATCCATTCATTGAATTAAGGATATAGGGGTGTGTGTGTGTGTGTGTGTGTGTGTGTGTGTGGCCTTCATGAGACCCATGTTTTCAAAAAGAGGAAGTATGCTTTTCAGAGCACAACGGTCAGGATGTAAAACTAGAATAATTCATTTTAGCTCCTTAGGCCTGGGGTTCTTCAACAGAAGTGATAACAGAATGTAAATATTGATATCCAGCTGTCAGCCCATTGGCCTTCCCCACAGAGGTTAGAAGAGCTGGGCTGACTACTCACGCTGCGAGCTGGCAAAGAACAGACAGGAAATTCAGAAGAGAACATATTTATTAGACTTCTAAGTTTAAAGCTTGAAAAGTAAAACAACACTGAGGGCTTCCTCCCTGACTCCTTCTCTGGCCCTCCAGCCCTTCTTGTCTGTCAGGTGCCCAGGGCCTAAGCAGCCTGCTGTCCCGAGTGGTTTCCAATAGGCCACACTGGCCTTTGCTCTAACTCACCCGTGAAGCCCCGAGCTCTACCTTGAGAGTTGCAGGATGGTCCCTATCTTCCTTCTGGCCCACGTTCTTCCTCCAGCCTCACTCTAACTAGTCTCTTTCACTCACCTGACCTTCCAAAGGTGCAGCCCAACCTCGGTAAACTAGAATGCAAGTCCTCTGACACAGGCCCAACACCCAGGTCGTTGCGTTTGGTCGACAGTTACAATGTTCAGTCATGTCCTCTATAAGCATTTAGGTCGCGATAACCACACAGACAAGGTGGCCCCTGGGGTGCAAATGGAGCTGAAAAGCTCCTGCTGCCTGGTGACAGCATGGCCTTCCTGAGCCCACAGCCCAATAGTAGCATTAGGCACTTGTCAATCTTGTTTTTTAAATTAAGTAAGTTTATTGGTACATTTTACATATACATAATAATCACATTCATCATAGAGTTTGTACCTGCACATGGTACATCTTGTTTCTTGACTTTTCACATTCTTCTTCCCTCCCTTCCGCCCCTCTTCCACGCCTTATTTACAAAAGTTTTGTTTCCATTTTTTCTTTCTTTTCTTACTTTTTCCCTTTCTTTTCCTTCCTTGCCCCCTTCCTCTTCCCTAGTTCCCCTTCCCATTTGAACATCTTTCTTCTTATTTCACAATATCTATTATACATTTTGGTCCTTATTTACACTATCAGTTTCTCTCACCAAGGAAATAATTTGTTATTGACACGTGTGTCTGATTTATTTCACTTGAGAGTGTGGCCTTCATTCAAGAGAGGCAGTTGAAAACGACCCTGAGATTTCATCTCACTCCACAAAGAATGGCTACTATTGCAAAATTAGCCAGCAACAAATGCTGGTGAGGTTGTAGAGAAAAAGGATCCCTTCTCCACTGCTGGTGGAGATGTAGACTAGTACAACCATTATGGAGATAAGTGTGGAGATTCCTCAAAAAACTAGGATTACAGGTTACATTTGACCCTGCTATTCCCCTGCTGGGGATATACATGAAAGAATTACAAGATTCATATCACAGCGACATATGCGCACCCATATGTATAGCAGCTCAGTTTGTGATAGCTAAATCTTGGAAACAACCCAAATGCCCATCAACTCTAGACTAGATAAAGAAGATGTGGTTTTAAAAATATTAAATGGAGTATTACTCTGCCATAAAGAATGATGAGATTGAATCATTTATACTCAAATGGACATACTTTCAGGATGTACTCATAAGTGAAATAAATAGGTCACAGATGTGTAAATATCATATGTTTTCTCTGATATGAGAAACTGAAGTTATAAATGTGTTCTAGAATACATGATTGATATTGTAAAATAGTAAATATTCAAAGGGTAATGGGGTTTAGGGGTAAATAATGAAGAAAGACAAAAATTAATGATTAAAAAAAGGAAACAATGCTCGTGTAAATAGGGTCGGGGCAGAAAGGGTGGGTAGGGGAGGCAGAAAAATGAGAATTAAGTTGTGTCATATACAGTACAAATTCTCAATGTGGAGTGTAATTGTGATGTGTATATATAATGTACCAATAAAAAAAGAGTGTGGCCTTAAGGTGTATCTATTTAGCTATAAATGTCTCATTTATCTTTCTTTATGACAGAGTAGTACTCTATTGTGTAAAAAAACCTACCTCTTAATCCATTCATTGGTTGATGGGCATTTAGGCTATTATAAACTTTTGCTATTATATTTACCTATTATAAGCTGTTGCTATAAACATGAGTGCACATATGTCACTGCGATATGATGGTTTTAGTGCAGGGAAATAGCAGGGTCAAATGGGACCTATAATCCTAGTTTTCTGAGGAATCTCCACACTTATTTCCATAGGGGCTGCACTACATTCCCACCAACAGTGGAGAGGGATTCCTTTATCTCCACATACCTGCCAGGTTGTGTTACTGTTTGATTTCTTGAAAACAGCCTTCTTTCTGGAGTAAGATGGAATCTTTGTGTTTTAATTTGCATTTCTTGAATGACCAGTTATATTTATTGAATGATCATATGTTTATTTGCTGCTTCTATGTCTACATCTGAAGAGTATCTGTTCATTTCAGATGCCTGATACACTATTAATATTCAGCCCATATTAGCACTTGTTGACCTTCGTGCTTATGTAAACCAACAGCCCCAGTTGTCCGAAAGGCACGTCGATCTTTCTGAAAGGTCAGGAATGCAGAGTGGAGGCCAGGACACGAGAAGAATTAAGATGTGTTATGGCCCACCATGCATGGAATCATTATGCGCTACAAACATATACTAATAAACATTTTTAAAAATCCCAAATATAGCACATAGTACATAATATCTGATAGTAATCGTAAGCACTGATGTTACTGTGTATATATTTACTAAACTTTTATTATGTTAAAGTCTGCACTTTCTCTCTACTAAACAGCTGGCTGTAGAACCCTCCGTGGCAGTGGCAGCCTCTCACGCTCGTGGTGTCCTCAGATGGCAGAAGGGGTCAGGCTGAGTGCCTAGGTCCACGGCAAACCCACGGCACGTGGGTTATTTTTCTTTTAAGACAAAAGATGTCAATATACAAGTTGGTTTTTTTGCTAAAATAAGCCTTGGCCTTTAGGTTTAATTGCAGTGTTGGCACTTGGCAACAAATAAATGGATTTGGGGTTGCTGTTTGTACACTCATCTCCAAAAGTTCCTGACCCCTGACATCTAAGAGTGTGCAAGTGTAAGCTCTAAAATGTGCACACAGTGGTGTTGACTGATGGTGTATTTATCAGAGCGTGTCCCTGTCACTAAGCAATTTAGGACCATATAAGTGAAGAAATTTTGGGTTCCCCGAGGTGCTATCACAGAATTGGACGGAGAGAGGAGGAAATGTTTGTATATCGTGAGTTCAGGGAGTGACTCACCAAGATGGTATGTGAAGATACCAGAGAAGGCAACCGAGGCACAGGACCAGCACAAGGCCCTGAGCTATTTGGAGAAGACAAGAAGAAAGGGGAGGTTGCAGCCTGGGAGCCATTATCACAGGGAAGCTGCAGAGACTTAAAGTCAGTGGTGAGGACGGCAGCTGTCATCTTCCCAGCAGCACAGAGATTAAATGTAGAGAGTTGTACAGTTTCAGTGCCCCATTTTTATAAAATCATGACTATGAGGGAAAGGACATTGGGGTGGGTGGTGAGGGAAGCCCAGGGATAGTCCAGCTGAGCAGATGCTGTGGGTCCTGGCTCAGTGGCCTCAGTGACACAGGGACAGCAGGTGGCTTAGTGGTGTTTCCGAGTTGACAGGTCGTGCTGAGGGCCAGTGTCGCAGGTGAGCCAGGGACCGGACTGAACCACGGGTGGAGATTTTGCTTGAGGGTGAGGGATACAGCAGTGGCCACGCCAGGAAGTCTGGGGAAGGTGGGGCTCTTAGGAGGGAGACCTGGGCATTTGGATTGGGTCACATGAGCTCAAAGCCACTTCAGAAGCCAAGTGGAGGTGATAACCAGAATTTATGTCAGAGGCTCCAATGCAGGGCAGGGTGAGATTACACGCTCAACTTTAAATGTGAAATGGAAAGACCTGAAAGAAAAGCAATGACTATGCTAATAAGATCTGGAGCATTATAAGATTTTTTTTTTTTTTTGCTTTTTGAGACAGGGTCTCGCTTTGTAGTTCAGGCTGGCCCTGAGCTCACTATGGTCCCCAGGCAAGCCACCGCGAACTCAGCAATCCTCCTGTCTCTGCCTCCTGAGTGCTGGGATTACAGGCGTGAGCCACCACGCCCGGCATTGTGGTATGTGGTGTTGATTGTTGGTGGGTGAGTCTCCACACCCAGCATTATATGTGGTTACCGGGGATCAAACTCAGGACCTTGCACTTGTGAGGCAGGCGCCGGAACCACTGAGCTAACCCTCTGGCCCAGATATTTTTTATATTTTCAAATCAGAAGTAAAAAGACTGACAAGTTTGCATGAAAAATTTTAAAACCTCTGTATCCTTAGTGGTGAACCTATGGTGTGAATGCAGTAAACAGCTGTTTGTTACAATTGGAAGCTCTAAAAGGTTCACCATCATTGGCCTATGTTATTAAAAAAGTAGGAGTAAGTAGAAAATGTTTGCAAGTAAGATAGCAGACTAAGAGTTCTAAAAGTAAAAATTTAGAAATGAGTATCCAATGGAAAAATGAGCCAAGAATTTTGAACCATAAATTCAAAATATAACATGGCCAATCAGTGAAAATACAATCAATTTTTAATAATCATGTTTTGCTATATAATGCACATATGATCAAACTTACTTGATAGTCAATCTTATTGACTATCACATTAAGTCAGGCCTCAGGGACACAGGGACAGCAGGCAGATTAAATCCACATTAAATTAGGCATGGTTGTGCACGCCTGTAATCCAGCATTTGGGAGGCTGAAGCAGGAGGATTTCTGTAAATTTCAGGCCAGCCTAGGGTATATAGTGAGTTCAGGGCATGCCTGAACTACAAAGAAAGACCCTCTCTCAAAATATAAAATAAAATAAGAAACAAAAATCAGATGAAAAGAATTGAAATACTTAAAAATTAGTGAAAGTGAATGCAAACAATGTAAGTGTCTCTACCTCTTTAGACAGGGTTACCAGATTTGGGACATACAATATATGACAAGCGTTAAATTTTAGTTGAAAACAATAACAAATACTTATTAAAAACGCAATTATGTTCCGAGTATTGTATTTTATACTAAAATATCATTTGTTGTTTACCTGAAATTCAAGCTTAATGTTTATCTGGCAGTCTTGATTCTGGAGACTTTTTTGTTTTTCTTGCTTTCATTTTTTATTTTTTTGCATTACTGGGGATTGAACTCATGACCTTGTCCTTACAAGTCAGGCAGCAGCACCACTGAGCTAAATCTTTAGCCCTCTTTTCTCCTTTTTTGAGGACATTTAACTATTATGCTTTTACCCACTGACTCTATTTTCCAAGTGTATCTTATAAAGAGGAATAAAAAAGAATTTTTACAAAATTATATAAAGAAGGATTTTTATCACAATAATACTTGCATTATCCCTAAACTGGATATTACATAACCCAATATAATATCCACTATCAATATAATATATGCTATTTAATTTGCATTAATATGACTAAATATTTAGATCAAATTTAATGAACTACTATATAATCATTAAACATGTCAGTCTATATTTATTGACATAGAAAAATCCGTAATAATGTTAAATAAAAAGCAAAGTATAATAAAAATCTATATAGACGTAGCATGATTCGCTTTATACAAAATGATATATACACATATTAAAATATTTTTAGCCAGGCGTGGTGGCTCACACCTGTAATCCCAGCACTCGGGAGGCAGAGACAGGAGGATTGCTGAGTTCAAGGCTTGCCTGGGCTACATAGTGAGCTCAGAGCTAGCCTGAACTACAAACCCTGTCTCAAAAAAAAAAAATTTAAATGTATTCCAAAATATTAAGAATATTTTTGTTTTGTTTTTGTTTTTGGTTTTTGAGACAGGGTTTCACTTTGTAGTTCAGGCTGGCCCTGAGCTCACTATGCAGCCCAGACAAGCTTTGAACTCAGCAATTCTCCTGCCTCTGCCTCCTGAGTGCTGGGATTACAGGCATGAGCCACCATGCCCAGCTAGGAATATTTATTTGAGTGATGAGATTTAAGGTAATTTATACAGTCTTTTCACACTCCTGTAATTACTTAACAGCTTTCTTTCCCCCTGCAATGACATTAATTGTATTTACTAATTGTATTTATATTTTGGAAAATAAAGTCCAACACTGTATCACACAGACAAGAGATGACACTCTCATGTTGGGAGAATATTGAGGAGAATTTAATAGAAGGAGTAAAATAAGCAAGTAAATGGGTTGGGGAAATTTCAGCAGACAGGTCCATAACAAAGGACCAGAAAGAACAAAGCACAGTTACCACCCAACAGCTTGTAGTACAAATGGCTACGTGGTAATGAGAACCTTGAGACCAAAAGATCCTAGCAGAGCAGAAAAGGGGCAAAACTACAGGTCGTGCCTGTTTTTCTCCTCCTTTAGTGATTTCCATTGGCCAAAGCCAAGTGTGGGAGGAGCAGAGACGGCTGTAGGTTGGAGTTAGCCTGCAGGTCGCCCTGGAGTGGGGCAGTGCAGAGAGTGGCTCTGTGATGAGTTCTTCTGCCTAGATCATCGGAAGCTGGAAAGCATATCACTTCCCTGTAATCAAGGAGACTGAGGATCGAGCTCAGGACCTCGCACCTGCCAGGCAGCCGCAATGCCACTGAGCTACATCTCTGACCCATAACTCTTCTTGAGCTCAATAGAAATCCAAACTGTTGGGAAAACCAAGTACCTAAATTCCAAGTGTGAAGGGGACAGGCCTGTCCAAGTAAAGATCACACCACTGGGTCACCTGCAGCTATGCACATGAGGATGGAACAGCAACCATTATAATCAGGTAAGAAGAAATCAGGTTCAGATCAAGTGTGATCTGATTTATCTGTTTGGAAGTCCAACCCATCTTGACTTCTCCTGAGATTGATTGAAGCACTCATACCAACAGCTTGACAGAAAGAAAAGTGTGTGCATTTCTAGGGATATACTGTCCTCTATCCTATCACTTCACACAGTATTTAGCATTCATTCAAACATTACAAGTCACATACAAAAAAGAAAAAAAATCCAGTATAAAAAGATGAGACAATCTGAGGTTAGATGTTCAAGGAAACAGAGATTTAAAATAAATTTTCGTTTTTTTTTTTTTTTTTTTGAGACAGGGTCTCGCTTTGTATTTCAGGCTGGTTCTGAGCTCACTATGTAGCCCAGGCAAGCCTCGAACTCAGCAATCCTCCTGTCTCTGCCTCCCGAGTCCTGGGTTAACAGGCATGAGCCACCATGCCTGGCACTGTGGTATGTGGTATTGATTGCCGGTGGGCGTGATTCTCCACGCCCAGCAATGTATGTGGTTACTGGGGATTGAACTCAGGACCTTGCGTTTGTGAGGCAGGCACTGGAACCACTGAGCTAACCCTCCGGCCCTTTTGGTTTTTTTTGAGAGAGGATCTCACTATGTAGGTCAGGCTGGCCTTGAATTTATGCCTCATCCTCTCAATGCTGGGGTTACAGGTGTGCACCACTATGCATAGCTCTAAAAATAATTATTGAAGGCCTAGTACAAGAACAGAGAGATTTCAGCAAAGAAAATGGAGATTAGAATAAAGAGATGAATGGAAACATTAAAACATAAACTCAGAGGTGAAGTAGTGCTTTGATGATGCCACCAGAAGTCATAAGAGAGCTGAGAAAAAAATCTGTGAGCCTGAGGATAGTTCAATAGAAATTATCCAAACTGAAATGCAAGAAGAAAAAGAGAGCAGAGACACAAACTGAAAATCTAAGCCCTGTAAAACAGACAATACTAACAGTCTTACATGTACTGAGTTCCAGAAGGAAGCTAGAAAGAGAAATGCTTGAGAGATCTTGAGAGCTTAAGAAATACTTGGGGATATTGCCTGAGAAGTTTTTCAAAAGAATGAAAGATATCACACCTCAAATTAAAAAAGCTCAGAAAGCTGCAAGCTTCATAAGTTCCGTGATAAAACCAAACCACCTCAGTACATCATAATAAAACTCCTTTAAACAAAAGATGAGTTGCAAACCCTGAGGTCACTCAGAGTGGGAGATAACACAGGACCAAAGACAAGAACAGCTATGTCTTCCTTATTTTATCATCCACCAGTTTCCATGTCTCTGTTTCATTAGGGAGGTCTCTGAACCATTTTGATTTGATTTTAGTGGGAAGTGACAGATAGGGAACTACTTTCATTCTTCTGTACATGGATAATCAGCTTGTCCAGCACCGTTTGTTAAAGAGGGCTTTTTGGCCTGGAGGGTTAGCTCAGCGGTTCCAGCGCCTGCCTTGCAAGCGCAAAGCCCTGAGTTCGATCCCCAATAACCACATATAATGCTGGGCGTGGAGACTCACGCCCACCAACATATCAACACCTCATACCACAATGCCGGGCATGGTGGCTCACACCTGTAATCCCAGCACTCAGGAGGCAGAGGCAGGAGGATTGCAGAGTTCCAGGCTTGCCTGGGCTCCATAGTGAGCTCAGGGCCAGCCAGCCTGAACTACAAAGCGAGACCCTGTCTCAAAAAAAGAAAAAAAAAAGAGGGCTTTTTCTTCCAGCATGTTTTTAGGCCTTTTGTCAAAGATCAGATGGCAAAAGGTACATAGGTTATTTCTGCATCTTCTATTCTATTATTCTATTTCATCCATCCACATGTCTAGCATTGTATTATGCTTTTTTTTTTTTTTTTTGAGACGGGGTCTCGCTTTGTAGTTCAGGCTGGCCCTGAGCTCACTATGGAGCCCAGGCAAGCCTCAAACTCAGCAATCCTCCTGTCTCTGCCTCCCGAGTGCTGGGATTACAGGTGTGAGCCACCATGCCCTACTGTATTATGCTATTTTTGTTACCATAGCTTCACAGTATAACTTGAAATCTTGAGTTATAATACCTTCTGTTTTGCTCGTTTTACTCAGGATTGCTTTGATTTTTCTGGATCTCTTCAGTTTCATATAAATTTAGGATTTTTTTTCTAATTCTGTAAAAAATGTTCTTGGTATTTTGATAGGGATTGCACTGACTTGATATATTGCTTCAGAAGATATAGCTGTTTTAATGATATTTATTCTGTTTCTCCCAAACAGGGATGTCTTTCCAATGTCTTTCCATCTTTTTCTTCAGAATACTAGAGTTTTCATGATAGATGCCTGTCACCTCTTTGATTAGGTTGATACCTAGGATTGTTTTTTTTTTAACTATCGTGAATAGGACCATTTTCCTGATTTCTTTCTCAGTGGTTTAATTTCTTGCCTCTAGATATGCCATTGATTTTATATTCTGCCCCTTTCCTAGATGTATTTATTAGTCCTCAGAGTCTACTGATGGAGTTTCTTTGGTCTTCAATTTAAAAGTGTCATGTTACATACTGTACAGTAGTTTCATGTCTTCCTTTCCTCCTTGTATCTCTATTCCCTTCTCTTGCCTAGTTCTCTGGCTGAAGTTTTGAGTACTATATTGAAGAGGAGTTGTGAATGGACACCTTACCTCATTCCCATTGTAGAGTGCTTTTAGTTTTCCCCATTTAGCTTGAAGTTCAGATCTATAAATTTCCCTCTTAAAACTGCTTTCATTCTGTACCACAGGTTCTGACATGTTGTATTGCCATTGTTTGATTCTAAGAATTTTTAAATTTCTTCCCTGATTTCTTCTATGACCGACTGATTATTCAAGAATGTATTCTTGGTTTCTTTTGCTGTTGATTTCTACTTTCATTTCATTATAATCTGATAGGGTGCAAGAGACATTTCAGCTCTCTTATATTTATTTTAAGATGCCATGTGGTCTGAATTACAGTCTATTTTAGAGAAAGATTCATGGACTGCTGAGAAAAACGTGTTTTTTCTTGTTGCTGAATTAAATACTCTGTTTATCTGTTAAATCCAGTTGTTCAAAGGTGTGGTAGAGCTCTAATATTTCTTTGATTTTTTTTGACTGGTTGACCATGTATTGTTTTGCTTTTAATCTGCCAATCTGTATGTCTTGATAGGAGGCTAAGACCATTTACATTTAGTATTTTTATTGAAAGTATTTACTGATTCCTATCATTTTATTATTACAGTACTGATTCCTTTAGATATTTTTTTCTTTTTTATTTAGCTATTCTCTCATTTGGATACATTCTTTCCTTTGTGTTGTTTGGTTATATTGGTCTTACTATTTCTAGTTAGTGTTTTCTTGAGTACTTTCTACATTGCTGATTTGGTAGTCAATTAGAGTCTCTCTGCCATTGGAAATCTTTTTGTTTTCCTCTATCACTGTTCAAGGATAATTTTACAGAGAATAGTAACCTGGTTTGGCAATTCCTTTTTAGGGCTTGAAACACTTGAAGCTCTATGGGCCTTCAAGGTTTGTGTAAGAAACCTGCTGTTATTCTGATATGAAAGACCTTATGAGTTAGTAGCTATTTTTCCTCTAACAGATTTTAGTATTTGGTCTTTGTACTGACTTTCTGGGATTTGGGGTATCGTGTGTCAGAGAGAGGGACTTTTTGGTTTGCCTCTAAATGTGTCTTTTACCTGAATATTAATTTCAGCCCCTAGATTTGGAGCGTTTTCTGCAATGATTTTGGGGGATACATGATTTTATAACTTTAAGGTCATATTCTATCCCTCCCTTGTCTCCTGTGACTCACCAGCTATTTCTTTTACAGTTATATTGTGGTTGTGGGGTTCAGCTCTCATGGAGCCCCATCTGTTTTTAGAGTATCACTAAGTAAACAATCGACTACATGAGCTTTGCCTTAAAGTCTCAATAGTCTTGATTCTAATTAGCCATCCCCACTGCCAAAACTTTCAGTTGAGTTTATTTCCAGAATTTATGTTGATTCCTTTTTGTAATCTCTAATTCTTTACTAAAGTGATCTTCCATACCCTGCATTATTTCTCTTAAACTCTTCAGGATATTAGGATCTTCTGTAAGTTCATTAATCATCACATTAACTGAAACACTTAACTGTACAAATCATCTTCAAGGTCATCGAATATCTTACTACACTAATGGCTCAGTTCAGAATCCTTCTGTTTGCAAACAACTTGGCAAAACTTTGCTTTCACTCAGGAATACTGCATCAGGTGAAGAACACAGCTGTGGGCCTCTTCCCCATTCTGACATGTGGTTGTGGCTTCCTTTAGTAGAGATTGTGGTTGTAGACAGGCCCATGCACACTTGCTGTGAAGCTTTGTTGTGTGCTTTTTAGCATACACAGTACTGTGCAGAGTTATTTGATGCAGCATGGCTCCAAAGAAGCGCAGAGCAAGCAAGGTGGTAAAAAGAAGGTGAAGAGCAGGAACAAAGGTGACAGGAACAGGCAGAACAATAACAAAGAACAAGAAGAAGAAGATTTTTGAAGAAAATAACCACTGAATTGAAGAAGGAAAGCACGAGTGTGGTATCTGTGTGAGCTGTCTGGCCTCAGAGTACAAGAGGGTAATGTGAACTGCCTCGACTCTTTTGAAGAATAAAGATACCATCGAAGCAAGAGGTGTCACGAAGTTAACCAAGCAGTGAACACAAGTGCTGGAAGAGGCGGAAAACTTTCGTTGATGTGGCTGAATGAGAAACAGCTGGCAGGCAGTAGCATTAGGGAAACTGTGATCTGGGAGGAAGCCAGGAAATGGCACAGAGATCACTGCAAGAAAATCCCTCTTCAGCTGCAATGATGAAGCCCTGAAAGCCAGAAGAGGGTGGTTTGGTAAATTCTGCAGAAGTAGCATCCGCAGTGCGATCAGATGTGCTGAGGCTTCCAGGTCTGACAAGGCCACTACAGAAGCCTACAAGGAAGAATTCCCAGAATTCATGAAGGAAGGGGGATGTGTCCATCCCTCAGTATGTATTCAACTGAGACGAAACAGAACCTGTATCACTGGAAGAATTTGCCAAACAGAACGCATGTCACATGGGAGGCAAAGGCACTGTGGGGCAGGAGTGCACGAAGGACAGAGTGACCCTTTTGCTGTGTGTGAACGCAAGCCTGATTTGAAGATGAAGCCACTGTTGGTGTCCCATCCCCAGAGCCCTTGTGCACTGGAGGAACAGAATGTGAAGAAGGCCAGGCTGCTTGTTGTGTGAAAGGAAAGTGTGAAAGCTCAGGTCACAAGGGACCACGGAATGGCTGCACGAGATGTTTGCGCCTACTGGGAAGAAATATTTTTCTGCCAGCCAGCTGCCCGAAAGGGCCCTTCTTCTGATGCACAGTGTCCTGCCCTACTCCAGCCTTGGTGGGTGATATGGGTGTTAAATATGACTTCATAAAGGGTAAATTGCTTTCCCTCAACACACCTTTTGTGCAGCCCAATGTACTAGCAAGTGAGCTGCAATTTAAACTCTACACAGGGCTGGGATGAAGCTTATCAGCACCGCACTTGCCTGGCAAGCCCAAGGTCCTAGTTTGATTTCAAGTGAACAGGGAGAAGGAGGAGAAGGAATAGAAGAAGAAGAGGAAGAAGAAGAAGAAAAAGAAAAAGAAGGAGTTGTGCTGAAAGGTACTCTTCACCAGATGTTTCAATATCACTGAAGAGATGTCCTTGACTCTGAAAGAGTTCTGAAAAAAACATTTCAGTGTCCTCCACTGCATCAACTTATTGACGATGCTGGGAATATGTCATATAGTAGATCTTAAACTCAGCGTGAAAGAAATTGTAGCCAGAAAGTGTCACTGGATGTGACTTGAAGGGTCTGAGGCAGGGGCAGTGGAGGAGATTGCCTCCATGGCAAGAGATGGGTCTGGACCTCGATGGTGCAGACACAGAGGTGCTTGTTGGGGGCCAGGAGGAGGCGCTGATGATGAAAGAACCTGCTGAGAGCAGAAGGCGGAGCTGGCTGAGGAGCCTTCACGGAGGAAGAGGAACGGGGAGGAATTCAGCAGGGTTGTGATAAAATCCACCACAGAAAAATGGAGCAAATGCCAGGATTTCTCTGAGAAGCTCCACCCCAACCTTACTGTAATGAACAGTGTTGAATCTGATGAACGATTACATGGTCTCCCATCTCTGGGGTGGCACAGAAAAAAGCAAATGACATTAGACAGATTTTTCATCAAAATGACTCCACAGCTGAGACAAAGAAGACTCTCTGAAAGAGATGTCCCCGCTGTCTTTATGGGGAAGGGGGACTCTATCCAAACAGTAGCTTCCTTCCTACCCACCTTCCTGTCCTCCACATCCGAAGTCGCCTTAAGCAAAGTCAGTGTTTGCTCCTTGTACTGCAATGAACTTTGCCTCATATTTTTGTGGCCAAAACGTATATATGGTTCAGAACAGATGAACTTTATGGGGAAATTTAACTGGTTTGTGACCAGAACCATGAAATGAATAAAGTTCATGAACCGAGGTACCTCTGTAATTTCTTCCTGCTCGTTTTTTGGTCTCAACTTTGATCTTTTTTGCTATTTGTTTTTTGGAAATTCACCCATTTCACTGCCTGTGAGCTCAGCTTTTATGGAGTTGTGCATGTCTGGAGGCATCTTGTCACTTTGTTGTGTCATGCTTTTTGTGTCAAACAGCCATCAGATGGGATAGAGAGCTTGGGCACTACAGGAGAGCTCTCTTTAGTAAGCAGGTTTGCTGCTCAGGTGTGTCCTTGGCTTCGGTCATGAGTCACCCCACCGATATCTCCTGTACCTCTTCAAGGAACTGGGTTCCATCCTATCACTGTCTTGGGAAAAGAATTACCAAGAATCTTCAAAGAACTGAGCATATAACGATACCTAAGACATGTTTATAAACTTTACAACTCGTTCAGTCACCCGGTAGGGATGCCGTATAGGCCAAGCGCTAGGAAAGGAGGAAGGAAAAAAGGAGAGAGGGTAGGACAAAATGGAATGATATAAAATACAAACAAAAAAGAGGAGGAAATAATGAGAAAATAGATTGCCATGGTGTTTGGGGTGGCGGACTGGAGGGCAAAAGGAAGAGGAGGGTTGAAAAGTTATATGAAGGTACAAGAGGAGAAAAGGAAAGAAAAGAACTATAAGTGGAGAGTGAGAAGCTTTGGTGTGTGTGTGTGTGTGTGTGTGTGTGTGTGTGTGTGTGTGTGTGTGTGTGTGATTTCCTCCCGCAGAAACCCACTATAGAAACTGAAACGTGGGTCTACACCCCTCCATTCTGAATCCCGCACCCACACTTGGCAGCAAGGGGGCCACGGTGCCTGCAGGCTGCGAATCGGTTCTGCACCCTGGCTGGAGCAGGCGGCCTCGGGGCAGAGCCCCAGCCCCACCGCTGCCTTCCAGCCCCAGGGCCCTTCAGCCCCAGCCTCCAGCCTCCAGCCTCTCTGTCCTTCGCGTCCTTCACGGCGCTCCTGCTCCCTCCGCTGAGTTTCAGCTTGGGGCTCTGTAGCAGAAACTTGCAGAACTCCCTCACCACCCCCACCCAACCCCACCCCACCGTTGCCACTCCCGCTTCCCTTTTCTCATCCGTTTCCTTTTCTCTGCTGCTCAGCCCTGTGATTTTTTGGTAGCCTCTGGAGGCTCAAGCTGTTTCTATTTTCCCCTCCCTGGATTTGTGCTTTGTTTCTTCCCCCTGGCCAGAGCTGGAGAGGCAGCAGTGGCGACTGGGGAAGCACCGCTTAGGTCACCCCTGCTTCTTCCTCAGCAGTCCATCGAGTAGTGAAGCCCCAAATCCTGTGCCCAGCTGAGTTTTCTGTGGCCGGACCAGAATTCTGGTTGCTATGGTGTCAGCTCCTAGGCTGTGTCTTAGGGGTTGGAAGATACAGCGCCGCGCCCTCTCCTGTTCCCGTTTCACACACCGCAGGTGACTGAGTCTGTGGGGCCGGACTGAGGTCTGCACTGTGACCAGGCAGACTGCTGACCCTGTCACGGATTCTGGCCTGTGACCCCTCCAGACATGTCGATGGTCACCTCTGCTCTGTAAGCAATGCACAGCCAGGCCGTGCTCAGACTGACACGCAGCATCCAGTCTGGCTTTGCTGTTGGCTGCATTTCGTCAGAGGGCTCTACCCTGGAGCGTGCAGCCCTGGCTGGCCAAGCCGTTGCCTCCTGCGGGCTTGTTGTCCACTGTCTACTCTGTGTTCTCTATGCCACCATGGGGCGGGGGGCTTGTGCGACAGTCCTTTCCTCTTTCCTGTCCATCAGGTAACCAATTTGCTCTGTCATGAAGTGCCACTGTAAGCCCAAAGCAATGAGCCCAGCCATTGTAGAAACCTTCCAAACCATCCAAGTCAAAACCTTTTCTCTTTATAAATTCATTATCTTGGGTATTAGTTACAATAACAGAGTGGTCTAATACAACTACAGGAGGAAGAAAGTTCATGTGGGGAGAAAGCTGATTTTTACCATTCAAATTCTCAGTGATATAAAATCAATTGACCCATCTGTGACTGTAGAAAAGCCAGTCAATCAAACATGAGGACCCCTAACAGATGTACATATTATTATGGAATTTGGAAATTTATAATGGGACTTCTGGCAATCAGTAGGAAGAAATGACTGCTTTTAGTATAAGGAAGAATCCAACCACAATGAAATTAAATATTTCACAGAAACTAGAAATGTTTTCCTTATGAAATTTATACCCCTAAAATCTTTATAATTAAAAAATCTCTATAATTTTACTAAAGATTTTCTGATCAGCTTTACTAGTGATGTCTTTGCATGAGATAATCTTAACTTATACAAACAACATTGGTTCAAAAAATCTTTCAGAATGTCAGCACTCCATCAAGACAGACCTACAGACAAACACTGCTATCGAAATAAAACAAGCTGAGTATGGTGGCACACACCTGTAGTCCCAGTACTCAGGAAGCTGAGATAGGAGGATCACCACAATTATGAGACCACCCTAGTCTACATAGTGACTTTAAGGTCAGCCTGAACTACACAACAAGACCTTGTCTCAAAAAAAGGAAAGAACCTGGCATGGTGGCTCACATCTGTAATCCCAGCAGTCGGGAGGCAGAGACAGGAGGATTGCTGAGTTTGAGGCTTGCCTGGGCTACATAGTGAGCTCAGGACCAGCCTGAACTGCAAAGCGAGACCCTGTCTCAAAAAAAAAAAAGGAAAGAAAAGGACTTCTAGCTCCCAGCCCAGGACATACACAATACAGATTTAATGCCTGAATAAACTACTAATACATCTAAGAAAACTATGTAACTATTGTAATAGAGTACACTATTTAAGGGGTTTTATGGTCTTCTATTGAATAGTATGAACAATGTAAGAAAATGGATCTATCATAAAATTCATTTATGCTTCAAAGAAAACAAGACATTTCAGAAGTAATACAATTTTTAAGAAGCTCAGAAAATACAAGCTTTAGAGTTCACAAATGCAAGGTAGAAAGTTTTACTTAAAAAAACAAAAATATTGGCCAGAGGGTTAGCTCAGTGGTTCCAGCGCCTGCCTTGCAAGTGCAAGGTCCTGAGTTTGATCCCAGTAACCACATACAATGCTGGGCATGGTGACTCACGCCCACCAGTAATCAATACCACATACCACAGTACCAGGCGTGGTGGCTCATGCCTGGCCTGTAATCCCAGCACTCAGGAGACAGATGCAGGAGGATTGCTGAGTTCCAGGCTTGCCTGGGCTACATAGTGAGCTGAGGGCCAGCCTGAACTATAAAGAGAGACTTGTCTCAAAAAAAAAAAATAGATTGCAGAAGATAATAATGCATAATAAAGTCTTATTCATGATGTAACTTTTTTTGCAGTGTTGGGAATTGAACCCAGGTCTTTCACTCCAGGAAAGCATTCTACCAGTAAGCTACTACTAATTCATTTTTTTTTTAATTTTTATTTTTGAGAGGAGCTTTCCACTGAATTGCCCATGCTGGCCTTGAACTTGTAAATCCTCCTGTCTCAGCCTTCCAAGTAGCTGGGAAGCATATACCACCATGTTTGGTTATGTTTTAACTATAATGATTTTGTTAAATACTATTTCTCAAGCATCTTAGCTGATAAAACCAATATAAGATCTTTAAATATAAACTATGTTTATATAAATTGATATGTGTAAATATCATAGCTAAAAGTCAAATTGTAGCTGTACTTTCAAAAAAGCAACGAAGAAATTGATACCTTACATTAAAACTGGTTTTAATATTTAGACTTTAAACTTGTATATGTAAAAAGCATATTAACAGATTCTAAGGCACTTTCCTTTGTGTGTGTGTGTGTGTATGTGTGTGTGTGTGTGTGTGTGTGTGTGTGTCCCCAGCACCTTCTCTCCTTTGATCCTGGTTTGAAATGTAATGATTATGAAATTAAAATATGATGAAAATGATGATATCTTGAATCATAGCTAATGTTTTATAATCCTGACACCATTGATTAAGTTAAAAAGCATGTAGCTGGGCCAGAGATTTAGCTCAGTAGTTCCAGCACTTGCCTAACAAGTGCAAGGTCCTGAATTTGATTCCAGTACCACATACAACAATCCCAGGCATGGCGACACATGCCCACCAGCAGTCAGTACCACATACTGAATTGCCAGGAGTGGTGGCTCATGCCTGTAATCCATCCTAGCACTTGGAAGGCAGAGGCAGGAGGATTGCTATAAGTTTGAGGCTTGCCTGGGCTACGTAGTGAGCTCAGGGCCAGTCTGAGCTACAAAGCAAGACCCTGTCTAAAAAAAAAAAAAAGCATGTAGCTTATTTGTTAAAGCAAACATAAGAAAATGTTTCTTGTCCTTCCAGGTGACTATATTCATTGAGTTGGGTTGTTGTATAAATCATTCAGTGAAAAATATTTACTTACTTTATTTAGCTCTTTCTCTGTAGAAAGCAAACAGGAAACTCTGCCCCTGAGAGGTGACTGGTGCTAAGTATGAAACAGGCACCCAGGTGCTTAGAAAACAGGTAATGGGATACCTAGCTCCATTCCAGGTACCTACCTATGTCAAGTTCCAGCACAGTGAGAACTTTGCACATTAGGTACTGAAAATAGTTCTTTTAGACTGAGACCTGCATCATCAAAGATGGAGAGTTCGTTTGTAAACTATAATAAAGTATCTTCGTGTCCTTTTTGGTTCTCTGCCTCTCCATATGGCAAAGCTGTGCTCAGCCCATCATGCATTTAAACTTCTGAACACTCTCTTCAGGTTATAATTAATAATTGCTTAACAGCAGGCACATATTCTCAGAATTGTGTCACTTGGGTTTTTTGTTATTGCATAAACATCAGAGAGTACATTTCCACAAACTAAGACAACTCCAGGGCCACTAGGCAATATAATCTTCTGGGACTGCATCATGTATGTGGTCCAGCACTGACTGAGATATACTTATGCAATACATGACTAGATATGCTGAGCCGATAGACAATGTTAAGGGGTGGGGTGCTGCTCAGTGGTACAGTGCATGCTCGAGTCCCTAAGTTCAAACCCCAGCATCTCTCCCAAAAGCACAGAGGAGGAGGAGGTCTGTCATTCATGCATCCAACAGATGACTGATCTCTGGAAGATATAAGGAATTCCCGTCCATCAGTAAGAAATAAACTAACAGAAAACTTAGACAAAAGGCCCTATGTAATTCAGGTCCCCAGAGAAGTAAACGCCAAGATGGGGTCAAACACACAGGCATTTATTAAGAAGAAAGCCCTGGGGCCAGAGATTTAGCTCAGTAGTGCCCGCACCTGCCTCACAAGCGCAAGGCTTCGATCCCAGTAACCACATACAATGCTGGGCCTGGTGACTCACGCCCACCAACAATCAATACCACATACCACAGTGCCGGGAGTGGTAGCTCACGCCTGTCATCCCAGCTCTCAGGAGGCAGAAGCAGGAGGATTGCTGAGTTCCAGGCTTGCCTGGGCTATATAGTGAGCTCAGGGCCAGCCTGAACTACAAAGCGAGACCCTGTCTCAAAAAAAAAAAAAAAAAAAAAAAAAAAAAAAAAAACCCC
>PVIC010011901.1:0-40600 GCA_004025085.1 Thryonomys swinderianus
TGTTGGCCTAACGCATTATTCCCTACTCTTTAAACTTTGACACATCACTTAAATAGTTACTCTGTTTAGTTCACCCAAATTATATGGTTAGACGGACTCATAAATGTACATATTCTTTTTTGTCTCCTCTAGTCTCATGGATTTTGGTTACTTTATTCCACTGATGACTCTTAAATTTTTATTCATAACCTGACCATTCCCTTGGTATTCCTACTAGACATTTCCACTTGGGTTTCTTCTATATACCACAAACTTGAAATGTCCCAAATTTTGGACTCTGCGTCTTACCAAACTTCCCAGTGTAAACCTTACCTCTCCACATACTTTCCTCTCTCAGTAAACTGCAGTATCATTTGCCAGCTCTGAAGACCAAAAAGCCTGCAGTGGATTTTGGCTTCCCTATTTCTCTCACGATCACTGTCTCATCCAGTAATAAGCTTCTTATTTATATCTTCAATGTATATGAAGGCTCTGAAGACTTGGCTCTACGGCTTCCACTGTGGTCCAGGCTCTTATCACTTCCAGTTAATTGAGGAGACTTCATTTTTTTCCTTGCTTCTTCTTCTTCTTTTTTTTTTTTTTTTGAGACAGAGTCTCGTTTTGTAGTTCAGGCTGGCCCTGAGCTCACTATGTAGTCCAGGCAAGCTTCGAACTCAGCAATCCTCCTCTGCCTCCCGAGTGCTAGGATTTCAGGCATAAGCCACCACACCTGGCATTGTGGTGTGTGTTACTGATTGCTGGTGGTGTGAGTCACCATGTCTGGTATTGTTGGATGTGATTACTGGGGACTGAACCAGGGACCTTCTGCTTGCTAGGCAGGCGCCGGAACCACTGAGCTAAATCTCTGGCCCTTGTCCTTGCTTCTTTTCACGCTCTTTGTCCTTCACTTCAGTCTTTTCTCACCAAGGTCGACACTAATGATTCTTTATTTTTTCAGTTTTTGTTTTTTAATTAGTATGTTTGCATTACATAAGGATTACATTCTTGTGTGGAGTTGATACATGTACATAACACATTTTAATTTTTTTAACCCCTTTCCTCCACTCCTTGTGTCGATGTCCTTTATACTGAACAAAATCTATCTCCCTACTTCCTGTTACCTATCTTTTATTGTGCCCTATTTTTAGTATATGTGCTGCTGAAGTGAGCACTATTGTACCCTATTTTTAAATTTTAGATTTCCATGCAGTATTTAAGCTTGTGTGTCTGACTCATTCCACTTCTATGGTCTCGTTTGATATAGAAACTACATCTTGTTTCTCTTCTCTAAGAAACCTCTAGTGGTCTCTCACTTCATTGGGAAAAAATATCAAAGGCTTAAAAAAAGCCTTATAGGAGTAGAGAGTAGAATGGTGGTTCCAGGCATTGGGAAAGTTGGCAGGAAATAGTGTAGACTGGGAAGTTGTTGGTCAAAAATACAAAATGAGGGCCGGAGATTTAGCTCAGAGGTTCTGGTGCCTGCCTTGCAAGTGCAAGGTCCTGAGTTTGATCCTGGTAACCACATACAATGCTGGGCATGGTGACTCACACCCACCAGCAATCAATACCACATACCAGAGTGCCGGGCATGGTGGCTCACGCCTGTCATCCAAGAACTCGGGAGGCAGAGGCAGGAGGATTGCTGAGTTTGAGGCTTGCCTGGGCTACATAGTAAGCTCAGGGCCAGCCTGAACTGCAAAGCAAGACCCTGTCTGAAAAAAAAATACAAAATGATGGGAAACATAAACTCAAGAAATCTATTATATAGCCTGGTGGTTATAACTATGATGCTGTGTAGTATTATGGTTTAGATTAAGAATGTCCCCCAAACACCCCATGCACTCAGAGGTGGGGGTTTTGGAAGGTGATAAAATCATGGGAACCATATAACTGACTTACCAAGGAAGTGGGACCTGCTAGAAGAGACAGGAAGCTGGGCAGTGGCCCGGAAGTGTGCATCTCCTTCTCCGGTTCTCCCTTCCCTGGTCCTCCATTCCCTCTCTGCTTCTCACTGCCATGAAGAGGGCAGCTTTCCTCTGCCAGCTGCTGTTTCTGTCCAGCTAAGAATGAAAGGCTCTAAAACCTGTGAACTTGCCAGGCATGGTGGTCCAGGGTTCTAACCCAGCCCTTGAAAGGCTGACGCAGGATGATCACTGTGAGTTTGAGGCTAGCCTGGGCTACAGAGTAAGTTTGAGACCAGCTGGAACTCAATAGTGAGACCCTGTCTCAAAAGAAAACAACCAAAAAAAAAAAAAGAAAGACAATGTGAACTCAAACCTTTCCTCCTTCAAGCCACGGGTGTTGAGTATTGTGTCCTAGCAATGAGAAAGTAACTAAGGCAATGGTACTACTTAAAAACGCTGAGAATGGTCATGAAGTGTTCTCACAGAGAGCTGTAACTCTATGAGGTTGTGCATTTGTTAATTAGGTGTTCACCAGTCCACGATGTATAATGAGTATGTATACATCTCATTATTTTGTACATGACAAATACATAAAATTTCATGTCAGTTAGAAAAGGAAGGAAAGAAGAAAGGAGAGAAGGAAGGAAAGAAGAAAAGAGGGAACGAAGCCAGGAGGCCAACAAGTAAACCTAGAAGGGTCCGTGTGATCTGTCCCTTTGCTAAACGCCGATTTTTGTCCTCGCTGCTCTGCTGGCTTCTTTCCTGTCATGTGGTCTCCTTAGTACTCTTCGCATCTACTTGTGCGCGGGTTCCTGTTGTAAAGCCTTTGAACTCCCATGCCTTTTCCTGGGACGTTTGTCTCCCACATGTTTATGTGACTGGCTCCCTCAAATGCTACAATCTTGCTAGGTTCCTTCAAGACTCTTGATACCAAATTATCCTCTTCCTTCCATTTTGGTGCTTTTATCTTTCTCTATACTTTGTTTCTCAAGAACTTTTATACTACCCACTTACTTGTTTACTTATGGTCTGTTTTCTGGTCTTTCCCCCTCTCTCCCAACTACAAAGTAAACTCAATGAGGTAGAAATTTTGCTTTATTCTGTCATTTTTCTCCAGTATCTGGAATGCTGCCTGGCATATAATAGCTAATCAAAATACAGTTGTTGAATAAATGACCAAGTAGATGAAAAATAAGGTCACATGATTAAGGTATTATCATACAGATTTGGTAAATAAGATCTATGAAACCATAGAATTGCTTTGGGGCTTTGTGTTTGGATGCAGTGGAGATGTATCTGTGGAGCTAGGGGGTCTTTGGTTTAAGATTGTGCTTTTTTCTTTTTATCTCTTTTTCTTGCTCAGGTCTAACATTTCCTAATAAACCACAGCTCCTCACAGCAAGTGGACTGTTTTTTAAGCCTCCTACATGTTTATAGAAGTCTCATCCCAGCTGCTGCTTCAGGCAGGCTGCCTGGTTTTGGCCGCTGATCTCTTGCTCACTGCGTTGGCTTTCTTTTCTGTTTCTGGTTCATGGAGATATTTGTCTTGATTTTGTACCCAGCTAATGTCATAATGCTTTTATCTTTTTATTCACTTCCAACCATGGCTGAGTGTTTAGAACAGAGAGGGTGTGGTAATTTATGAACTCACTAAACCCTCTAGATTAGAAGTCCCCATACGTTTCTAAACAATGTTTGAATTGTTGCCAAATTGAAAATCCAGGAGACAGCACATAAAAATTCTGATTTACAGTTTGTCTGGAAAATTGGTAACATCTGGCCACACTGGGCTTGTGTTTCTACATGTGACCACTGCCTGGAGGTAAGTTACGAAGAACCTTCTGTAGGTCACGCCCTCTGCAAGTTGCCAAGTCCTCACCAGGGCACTGTTCTCCAGACTTGACAGAAATGACTTCACTCCTTTGCTTTATCTGCATAACCTCTATAAGCATTTTTATTTGTGATCCCATTTGGAGTACATACACGATGAGCTAAAGCATCAGGTAATTTATTAAAAGGTTAAAAATAAAACAACACCAAAAACATAGTTCTTATTTTGAACAGAAGGTGAGAGACAGAATTTGAGTTTTTTTTTCTATGTCCGTTTCTTTTATTTTCATGTACTGAAAGTTGCAAGCCTATTGAACTTGTAGATTTTCCCTTTTAGGTGAGAATATGCCCCTAAGGAATTTTCCCTCCATAAAAATGTCAAATAAAACTTTATATGAGGGGATGCCCTGGAATAGAGTGATACTGTTACACAATGTGTAACATGATACTGAAAATGTAACGTGTACTCTTCTGTCTTGATAAATCTCTGTAATTTATTCAGAAGGAACTGACTCATTTGATGATACTGATACACCTTTCATCCTAAGTTAAACTGATCAGTTATGAAAATCAAATTTTTAAATGCAAATATCTAGGTAATTAGCTCTTTTAGTGCATCTACTGCATGGATTTCCCCCAACATGACCTGTTGTCAGTTCCAAGTATCTTATCTTTCTTGAAGTATAAATGTCTTATTTACACTAACTAGTGACTTGTAGCCAAAATATGCATACGAGGGTTGCAAGAGTCGGCATGGACTAGGCATTTGCCATTTGCCGAGTTGGTATGATTTGTGGAGCATTGAGAAAACCTATTGTTCTTCATAGTTGCTGTGCTAATGTGTCACGGCACTAGAAGTGACTGTGTTCCTCATTTATTCAGGTTAATGCAATGAAGTTATTGTTCAATAGCAAGTAAATCCTCTTATGATTGTGCCATTTGTCACCTCATTAACCAATTTCAAATTTGCAAGGGAAGTTTGCACAATACTGCTTGTTCCTTCCTGAATACTTTGCTAGAAAACTTACCGTTCTATGACTTGTTATTCATTTACATTCATTACTTATCTGTGTCTAGAGGGTATAAGAGTTTATTATTCAAAAGTGTGGTTTTGGGGCCGGAGGGTTAGCTCAGTGGTTCCGGAGCCTGCCTCACAAGTGCAAGGTCCTGAGTTCGATCACTGGTAACCACATACAATGCTGGGTGTGGAGACTCACGCCCACCAGCCATCAATGCCACATACCACAGTGCCGGGCGTGGTGGCTCACGCCTGTCATCCCAGCACTCGGGAGGCAGAGACAGGAGGATTGCTAAGTTCGTGGCGGCTTGCCTGGGCACCATAGTGAGCGCAGGGCCAGCCTGAACTACAACACGAGACCCCGTCTCAAAAAGAAAAAAAAAAAAAAAAGTGTGGTTTTGAAGTTGTGACCATAGACACTTTTTAAAAAATTGAATTCTTTATTGATACATTTTATATGCAGCTCACAATCACACTCAACACTGGCGAATTTGTACCAGTATATGTCATGAGTTAATTCTCATTTTTACCCATATCCCAACCCACCCCCTATATGCATGTACTTTCTTTTTCTTTTCAAATCATATTTATTCTTTCCCCTCATTACTTTCCGCTACCACTTTCCCTTTGAATATTTCCTATTTCACTAAATTTATCATATATCCTAGAACTGATTTACATCTACAGGTTCTCATACTAGAGAAAAGATATGGTATTTACATGTCTGTGACCTATTTATTTCACTTATTAGTGTGTCCTTAAGGTGTGTCCTTTGCACATAAATGACTCAAACTTATTCTTTATCATAGCCACTTTTTGTTTGACTATTTCCTTCCTATAAAGCTACAGCTCTGTCTTTAAATGAACAGTTATTATGAGTCAGTTGATACATTTCTAAGAGTCATTATTACATGGGGAAAGATTTTTAAGAAAAAAAGCCTTAGGCACAATTAAATTTTAATAATAAAATTAGACATTAATCTTTAATAATCTGACTTTTTAAGTCCTATCTCTTAAGCTTTTTCTCCTAAGTTTAAGTTACAAATATTATTCTCCTAAGCTTAAGTTACAAATACTATTCTCTCCTTAGAGAATGACTGGCTAGTCTGTCTTTAGGGACTTCTGAGGTGTGCTAGAATTTTATCTTGAGAATTCTAATTTCATCAGTTATTCCCTTTCTTATTATCACACTTTAGATTTACATAATGATAAAATTATAGGAAATTTGTACCTATACATTACATAATTGCTTTTTTCTGCCACTCTTAGGAACTAGCTCATAATGTTAAGTGAAATAAATCAGACACACAGGCTTAAATGTTGTATGATTTCTTTTATAAGAGAATCCTAAAATAAAAATAAAGGACAAAGTAAAAGTCAGATAATAGAAGACAGAACAAAGGATCTGCAAAAGAGAAAGGAATGTAGAGATGAAGGGAGTGGAGGGGAAGGAGGGGAAATAAAGAATGTAGATGTGTTATGTACATGTATCAACTTCCCAGGATGAATGTAAGCATTATATACTGCAAATATATGCTAATAAAAAAACTAGTTTAGCCTTTCCTGTGTCCCTAGTAGTACTGTGAATTGTAACACTATTATTGGTGAACTACAATCTAGGCAGCCAGGATTTGGAAAGCATCTCCTTTAGTGGAGCTTGTTCGGATAGCCAAGACCGAGAGTCATGCAGGTAACTTCATGGAAGAAGGATAATTGGTAAAGATACGAGGAAAGAAAACAACACCAGAGGGGAACTTCTTAGCAACTGTCCAGTGTCCCTTATGGAATCCCATTTGCTCATGTCCAGAGTCTAGCTACTACAACAATAAGAATCTAGCTCTCAGGACTCAACTGCAGCCTTGGTCCCACCTCCCAATTCAGAGCTACTTTGGCTCTTACTTACATTTCAACTGCCTTGTTACTCACAAGTTCTCCTCAGTCCAACAGTATCAGCATTAGCGGGGAAACTGCTAGAAATGCAGAATCTCAAGTCCCCAATCTAGTGCTGGACCACATTGTGCATATTAACAAGATCCCCAAATTTTGAAGAGCACTGCCCTCATATAAGGACTATTTTATTTTCTCCCAGTTCACCAGCTGTCAGCTGTTGATTTTTTTTTTTAGATCTATTCACTTTCATTATCTAGTATAGAGTCCCCCAGTTCATTACATAATAACACCTTCAAGTTCCTTGTCTTCCTTTCCTAAATTTTTCCCATTTGTCTGAGAAATGCCTAGCTCTGGATAAGTGTATCAATGTAACTTCTCTGTGCTTGTGTCTGTACAGCCTGACACAGTCTGTATCTACTCCACAGGGCAAACTGGCCCAACACACTGGGCCTGCCAATTCTTCCATGTTTCCCTGGTAAATTCTCTCTTAGATAGAGTATTGGGGCTCTGAGCACATGTATAATTAAAAACTCTACATTCTATGCAAACCACAATTTTTCTTGACTCCTCTTCATTCTCAGCAGATGACTTCACCTCCTACTTCCTGAAGAAAATAGAAGGCATCAGATGGGAACTCCCTCAGCTTCTTGCTCCCAAATTCATGCCGTTCCATCTGCACCCATGTTCTCTTTCCCTCTTATTTTAGTATATGGAGCATTCCTCTTCTTATGCAAAGCCAGAGCTCCACCTGTGTTTTGGCTTCCATCCATTTGCTTGTGCCTTCTTGTTACACTATCAATCTTACATTTTCAAGTTCACCTCTCACTGTGCCCCCACACTGCTATTTACTCAGCATGACCTTCTCAATTGGTCTGTTTCCAATTACATTGAAACATTTTCATGTCTCTTTCATCTTAAAAGCAATTTTTCTATCATTCCTGTATTTTCTTTCCAGCTTCTTTCCTATTTATTTCAATGTAAATTTTCTAAAGAGCTTTCATTATTTGTTTGAGTCCATTTTTTACCTCTAACTTACTCCCCAGCCTTCTCCAGTTTGGTAGTTGTTCCTAGGTCTGGACTGTCACAACTTCGGCTAGGTCGTCAATGATTTCCAAGATTTTAATCCAGTGGAAAAATTGCAGCATTTTTTTTTCTGATTTCCAAGACTCTTGCTCACTCCTTTAAAAACAAACAAACAAACAAACAAACCGTGTGTTATATTTATTTTGGCTCCCAAGACCTCATGCTATCTAGGCTTTCTTTCTCACCTTATTATATATTCTTTTCTACTATTTTGCCAAATTACCATTCTCTATCCATGGTGCTATAAAATTTCCTTTCTACTTTCTACCAAATTAGAGGTTAGGTTCTTTAAGACTAGCTGCTGCTGAGATAGAATTTGAAGTGCAAGATGTTTTTTAATAATCAATACCTATGGAAGGGAAGTGAAGGACAAGAAAGAAGTTGAACTCAAACCAAAGAAAACTTCAGCTGGTCCAGTGTGCATCCTGAATCATGGACCTCTCACACTGGATGGAAGTGGCTGGAGCTTCCCAGTGTCGTCTTGTTATTCACTGGATGTGGGGCACCCAGAAAAGAAATGAGGTTCTGGGAGGACACTGAAAGAGCTGAGAGTTGGAGGCCTTCTGTGCAGCTCATTCTCTATTAATCTAGAAGTCAAATCTCCTTTTGGCTGGAGAGTCAAGTAGTTGATCTTTGTCTTGATCAAATATTATCTCTTCTCAGTAATTTTTTTGGCTGTTTGTTTTTTTTTGAGACAGGGTCTCGTTTTGTAGTTCAGGCCAGCCCTGAGCTCACTATATAGCCCAGGCAAGCCTTGAACTCAGCAATCTTCCTGCCTCTGTCTCCCGTGTGCTGGGAGGATAGGCGTGAGCCACCACGCCCTGCAGTAATATTTTTGATATCCATGGCTCAACTACCATTAGTTGCTTGATGGTTCCCAAATTTATACCTCCAGACTGGACTTTTGAGTTCTTGACTCTTACTCCCAACTGCCTATTCAATGTCTCTCTTTTGATACAGATCTCCAGTTCAACATCTCTAAAGCCGTCAACCAACAAATCTTGTTAAATTTACTTCCCATGCATGTGTGCACTCATTCATTTTTTTCTTTTTTCTACTTCCATCACTCTAACAACTGACACTACTATTTTCTATAGCCCGGATTCCTGCAAAGTCATTATACATGGTCAGCTATTACCTGTCACTAGGAGACAGGGCCTTGCTTTGTAGTTCAGGCCAGGAGAGTTGAAGGAATGCAACTTAAGGGAATGCTCATTGCAGGTTATGTTACACAAAATCTAAACATTTTGCTTATCTCAGCCCACAAGGAAGATGGTTTTCCTTTGACTGGAAAATTCTCAAAGTGATTTGCCGACACACAGCACCATCAGGGTCTAAGGTTGCAGTTGGTGGTGGGTGTTTAATGTAGCACAATTAAGCCTTTCAAAATGCAAATGCAGAGGAACACCTTATTCAACTGAAGCTTCAGGGGAAATTTAGAAAGGGAAATGCAATTATGCAAATTGGACAGCTGCCAGGGAAGGAGTTGGCCAACATCTTTAATTTTGCAAAGAGGGCCATTACCAATTTATATATATAAATCTCCATCTGCCCCAGGAGAGATAATAAGTACTCCAGGGTACAAAGTGAAAAGTTGTTTTTATGGAGAATCAGTATCATATACACAATAATGTTGATGACAAGATACATATAATATCTGCTATCAAACATAATTATTCTGCATATAATTAGTGTTAAGTAGTGGCCAAAATGTAGTTTTCATTATGCATGAATTTTCATATTTGTAATGTAAATAACTCCCTGGTGAGCATAGAAAGAGGGTAAACATGTCACTTAGCATGTTGTCTACCCAAAAATCGGTTGGAAAGAAAATCTAGTCAAATATGTACAAACAACCAGTGTTTAAAATGTTAATGTTAAAAAAGTTACTACTAATAAACATATAATCTTTCTTACCCTCAAAATGAAATCCTGAATTCACTAAAAATTAGTTTATCTTACAGTTTTCTTTCTTTCGTGGGAAGCTAAACAAGCAATTAATAAAAGTTTACATTTTTGTGTTAAGAATTAAGGAATAAATTGATTGACATATAATCATTTTATCAGGCAACAAGAATATATTGAGTAGTATACAAGACTGAGCAAGGCTCGACACAGTTCCTATCCTCTTAGAATTTCTAATGAAATGAGTATGACAGACCAGACCGCAGTCAAGTAATCACATAAACAACTGTAAAAGCATAGCTGTCGCAAGACATATTAAAGAAACATACCCAGTAAAGTCCCATGAGCACTGAAAATTAATCTAGGAGGTGGGTTGATAGGATCAGGGAGGTCAAGAAGGGCTTCTCTGAAGACTGGAACTTTTAGTAGAATTAAAACAAACAACACCAGAGAAAGATGAGAGCTTACGTGACAGGTTTGCAGCAGAAGGTGGTCTGTGTACAAGAAGAGCTCAAAGAAGGCCAGGGGGTCTGTATCTGAGGCAGTGCCTGGTAGGTCTGACATAATAAAGGGGTAGCAGGGGCCGGACCAGGATGAACTCTGTGAACCATGTTAAGGCACTTGGTCTTTTCATTCAGGGCAGTGGAAAGTATGAAAGAGGTCTAAGCAGAAGGCAACAAAGTACAATCTATATTAACTCTTATACTTAATGTCAGTCCAATTTAGATTACCAATATATATTTGCTAAAATATGGAGAGAATAATACATAATGCATTTTACTTTGTATGGTATCCTTATATTTGTTTAAAAATTAAATTTGATGGGGCTGGAGATTTAGCTCAGTAGTTCCAGCACCTGCCTAGCAAGCTCAAGGTCCCTGGTTTGATCCTTGGTAACCACATACAATAATAGCTGGCGTGGTGACTCACGCCCACCAGCAATCAGTAGCACACACTACAGAGCTGGCCATGGTTGCTCACACTTGTAATCCCAGCAGTTGGGAGGCAGAGGCAGGAAGATTGCTGAGTTTGAGGCTTGCCTGAGCTACATAATGAGCTCAGGACCAGCCTGAACTATAAAGTGGGACCCTGTCTCAAAAAAGAAAAAAAAATTAAATTTGATGTTCTTTTCACTACCATTTTGAGAATGATTAAAATGTTATTTAAATTGCATTCATTGAAAAGAAAAAACTGCTTAGCTTTTTTTTTGAGACAAAGTCTTGCTTTGTAGTGTAGTCTGGCCCTGAGCTCACTATGTAGCTCAGGCTAGCTTTGAACTCAGCAGTCCTCCTGCCTCTGCCTCCTGAGTGCTGGGATTACAGGTATGAGCCACCAAGCCCAGCATTTGTGGTATGTGGTACTGATTGGTGGTGGGCCTGAGTTACCATGCCTGGTATTGTTATTTGTGGTTACCGGGGATCAAACCAGGGATCTGGCACTTGGAGCCACTGAGCTAAATCTCTGGCCCTGCTTAGCTTTTTAAACATTGAACAAGTTTGGTCAAGACTGAAGGCTTTAAAAAAAATGAAGATTAATAAATATTTTCAATGTAGATGAATAAGGATATGATGCCAAGAATAGAACAATGGGGAAGTATAGAGCAAAAAGATTGAATTTAGGTATTCTAAAATATAAAAAGCAATGGGTTACATCTGGATTATAAAAGACAATGTTTGACCTCAGTTCTAAGGAAAGATTTGGAAAGTAAAATGAATATAAGTGATAAACTTTTGTGATTTACGTTTTCTTTTCTCCCTCTTTCCCTCATGAATTCCTCTTCTCTCCTCCTTCCTTTCCCCTATCCTTTCTCCTCTTTCCTCTTTTCCTTCCACTTTTCTTCTCTCCTCCCTGTCCTCTCTCTCCCTCTTCACCTTTTGTCTCTTCCCCTTTTTTCTCCTCCTTTTCACCCTGCTTTCTTCTGTCTTCTGCTTTTCTTCCTCCTCTTCCTCTTCTCTGTTTCTATCTCTGTCACTCTCTGGCTCTGTCTATCTATCTGCCTGTCTGTCTGTCTGTCTGTCTCTTTCTAGCCCTGCTCATCTTTGTTTTGGAGAGACTGCTTCCTGCATTGGTAGTCCTTGTGATTTGAGTGGAACTGACCACAGCACCAGCCCCTGGGGTAGCCAAGCACAGTATTCTATTTTTAGAGCCATATTGATTGACCCAGGGAAGCAACTGTGATCCAGCTACACTGGATCATGAAGAGAGTCATTGCTGTAGCAATTTCTGAAATTACAAGAAATTGTGCTCTTTTGGGGACAAAGGGAGGATGGCTAATATAATAAGAAATTAAGATACAAAAGTCCTCATTTGCTAGTAATGAGACAGAAAGAACATTCTCAAAAAAGAAGCAAATGGAGAGGAAAGCAGAGTGAAGAAATGGAAAAGAAAAAGATTGCTAATAGTAGTGGTCAGTTCTCCAGTTATACTTTGAGATGTCCTGTTCTATAGTCTGATCAGTTTTCTATAGAAAACCCTGTGTTGGGTTTCTGTCTTTTGAAACTAGTCCTCTCTTTCACAAACATCGCCAAAATCTTGTACCTAGATAAGTTTACCATCTAACTTCTCTCCATATCTGGAATTATAAAAACAAGTGTAGACCATTCTAAGTGTAGATCAGAGATACAAAGTCCTGCTGAGATCACACAGTATGTGGGTTGGTAGTAAGTAACAGTTTATGGCACTGGTGGGAATTCTCAAGACTGTGTGGCAATCTTTATTTACATATATTTAAATTTACTTGAATAATAAAAATAGACTATTTATTGTGCACAACCTGATATTTTGAAATATGAATATATTGTGGGGTGGCCAGCTTAAGCTAATTAACAAGGATTACCTTGCATACTTACTTTTTCTGGTACCAACACGTAAAGTCAACTCAGGAATTTTCACGACAACATGATATTAACTAGCATCACTATGTAGTACAATAGATCTCTTGAGCTTATTCTTTCCAAGTGAAATTTTGTGTCTTTTGACCAGCCTTTCTCCAAGTAACTGCTCTCCCATTTCCACTGTGCTTCTGGGCCTTCAGCCTTTTTTTTTTTTTTTTTGAGACAGGGTCTCGCATTGTAGTCCAGGCTGGCCCTGAGCTCACTATGTAACCCAGGCAAGCCTCGAACTCAGCAATCCTCCTGCCTCTGCCTCCCGAGTGCTGGGATGACAGGCGTGAGCCACCACGCCTGGCCCTTCAGCCTTTTCTGATTGCTCAGACAAGTGAGATCACATCCCTCTGTGCCAGGCTCAGCTCTCTCCATGTCCTCCAGATCATCCAGGCTGTTGCAAATGGCAGAATTTTCTTTCTTCTTTTTCTTTTTAAAGCTCACTAGCATTCCATTATGCACACATACCTTATTTTCTGTATCCACACATCCATTGCTAGGCACTGTCTAAAAAAATTTCTCCCTCATGGCTCCCAAAGGCTCAGTATATCAAAAACAGAAAGATGGCTTTGAATTCAAGGCCAATCTGGGCTATAAACTACCTAGCAAGACCCTTCTCAAAAAACAAACAAATAAAAGAAATCAATTGCAGTCTGTATCCTTTTAATTCTACCTTTGCCCTCAGTTTATGCTGCTGCTGTTTTCTTCTCTGAGCACATGAGACCATTTGGTCAGATCCTGTAACACCCTCCTGCTTGCTTACCGCAGGCTCAGCATCTGCCTCCATCCTTCCTTCTTTTCCTGTAGTACACAGAAGGGGGTGCCGTTTCCCGCTAAGGATTACTCTATCTTGTGCTTACACTTCTATTTTTTTCACCTCCTTGTAGCCTTTGCTTTGCCAATCTATCTCCTTTAGTTTTCGTCTTTCTATCGGTCCTTCTCCATTTTAACATTCATATCCTTTTCATGTAACATTAATACATGCATAACCTATATTTATAGCAGCACAATTTTAGTAGTTTAATCCTAGAAGTAGCCTATATGTCCATCCACAGTTGAATGAATAAAGAATACATGGTATTTACACACAATGGAATACTATTTTACCATAAAGAAGGATAAACAAGTTATTTGTAGGAAAATGGATGCAGTGAAATAAATCAGACATACAAGCTTAAATATCATATGATTTATAATAGAAGTCCAAAATATAAATAAAAAGCCAAATTAAAGATAGATAATAGGAAGTAGGGAGTTAGATCTTTTACAAAAGGGAAGGAGGTCAAGAAATGGAGGGAGGTGTGAGGGATGAATGAGGAAGGGGAAGTAAGAAATAAGATGTGTCACGTACTACATGAGTACAGTCCACACTGATTATGTGTATCATGGGGAGCTGGTCCGAGTTCATGACACAGCTTCAGTGTGTTTAGCCCCTCTTCCCTTCCCTCTGTCTACTACTGACCCTTTGTGTGTAAACATACTCTTTAGAAATATTCCTCAATCTTGCATCCTTCTCTATGACCTGTCTTTTTCTTTTCTCACACAGCAGGTTATGAAACACTATATCAATACATAGATTTCTTTTTTTTAGTTGATTTTATTGGTGCATTTTATATATACATTATGGTCATATTCAACATTGAGGGTTTGTACTAGTACATGACACATCTTGATTTTCATTTTTTCCCATTCCCCTGCCTTCCCTACAATCCCCTAAACCCCTATATACATAAGCTTTGTTTCCTTTTTGTTAACCATTAAATTCTTTCTTTCCCTTCTTTACTTTCCCCTTCCCATGTACCTCTTATTCATGTTGTAATTTACTGTGGTCTGACTTCTCCCAGCTCAGATATGCTCAGGCCATGGTCATGAAGAATTTCCTTATTGCTCCATCTTTCCTTCCCTCACCCTCCTTGACTCCATCGCTGCTCCTGGCATTGGTAAAGGCTCTTGCTTTGGAATAGTCTTCTTTCTTAGCTTTTCTGCCCTGAGCCTTCTCTCTCACGACCCTTTCTTGTAGCTGTCATGTTGCTTTCCTCAGCCCGTCACCCAGGACTCCATGGGCCCCATGACATGCACTAATTATAGAACTCACCTTCATTGAACACTGATTTTGTGCCAGGCCCATTAGTTTACGTAATTATAATAACTCTTCGAGGTAGGTACTATTATTATCCTTGCTTTACAAAATGAAAACTCGAGGCTAAGTGGGTTTAAGTAACTTGCTTAAGATTCTGGAGCTTATAGGACATGGAACCAGGACTCGAGTTCAGAGACCTCTGTCTATTAAGTGATGATGGTACAGGATAATATACAGAGAAAAGCAAAAATGTTGATGAACAGCTGGATGTATTTTCACAAAGTGGACCCACTTGTGTCCCTAGTGCACAGCTAAAGGAGCAGAACGCTCAGCCCTGTAGTGTGGAGGCTACGCAAAGGGAGCCGACACCCAGACTTCTAATACCGTGGATGATCTTTGCCTGTTTTACACCTCATATAAATAGAACTGTAGAATCATTCAGCATATGTACAAGGTTCACTCCTAAAGTGCAGTGTTGAAAACCTCCCCCATCATCATGATGGTTCCGTGTTTCATTGTGTGGTTATACTCCTGTTCGTCTCTTCTAGTCTTGCGTGAGCGCTGGATGTTTACTGTTATTTTCTACTCTACCCAATACCGTTCATGCGCTTGCCCATATCTTTCCATGGACATTGTATGTGTTTCTTCTCACGGCTATACACTTGGAAGTGGAATTGCAGGTCATGAAGCATCCATGGGCTGGTTCTAGGGGACACTGTTCATTCTCCAAGTGAGTTTTGTCCTGAAGGTTGACTGCTTCAGATTCTATGTACCTCAGCTAATGCCATAATCTCCTCAGAAGAACAAGAAGAATTTTTAACTGATCATCTCCTTTACATAGAATTTGTTTTTAAAGACTCTGAGAATAATTTTATTTGTTCCAGGATAAATATCTGTCACATTATTAAAAACTTTATCTTTTTCATTTACTCACAAGAGAATTTGGGACTGAGTAGAATTCTTTTAAAGTGTGCAGTGTTCTTCTTTTCTTCATCCAAAGGTCACGGACACATCTGGTATCAGTTATATGACTCCATCTGCTACGTGGTTATAATACTCCAAATGTGGCCACCTTTTATTTGCCCCGTTGAAACATTGTTCACGGACACTGACCTAATAGTCAAAAATACCATAATCTTACCGTTTTGCTTAAAGAAATTTCATGAGCAGGAAGATTGTGCTTCAGTTAGTTCCATGCCAAGAAATTATTGTTACACAGTGCTCTAATTGTCATAGCCACTGGGGCCAGCTGACTTGTGTCCTAGAAAACCATGTGTGATGGAATACATACTGCGAACCCAGTGTTTTCTATAAAGGAAGCCCATTGTGAGGACTCATTTTCCACTGCACACTTTGGAATAAAGTCTCTCTTCATTCTGTGAGAGATTCCTCTGTCCCACAGCTATGCAAAGTTAAAGTCTAACATTACTCAGCCTAAATGTTATGTGAACATATGCAGGAAAAATGCTCCAGATCATATTCCTATGTGTGCGACTGAATTCTAGCCACTGCTTGACTACATCACTTTCACGCTGCAGTGGCGGCTTTCTGTCCACTGAAGACTGCAGTTGCCTGGGCAGCCGTTTGTTTATCAAGGCAGAGAGCATATCTTTACTTGTTCTCGCCCCGTAGAGTTCCCTATTAGACCGTGACACGTGCACACATGCTATCAAGCAGTGTCTACCTAAATACTCTGGAAATGCGCTCTCCTGTAACGCTGAGGAAAAAGCAGCCCTTTGGTGAGCATGAGTTTTAATTCAGAAGAGGGGCATTGTGACGTGGTGACGACCAATGTTTGGAGTCCCATGAATTATTTTTCTGTGGAAATAGGAAAATAAATGTATCTCCAGAAGTCATTTTTTTCACTTTTTAACATAGAGTGTATTCTACACTTATGATGAGCCCAACCTGTTAAGAAATTTCATAATAAATTTGAATAATAGATTTAAAATGCTACTCTCAGTTTCCTATATATGCTAAAATACTGCCTCAAGGAAGAATAGCTAATAAAAAAGCAAGTGTTATGCTTTGTGCTTGTTCAGTGTGCAGCGAATTACTTGCGTGACGGACGGTCCCACCGGGTCTGCTCTTCCCTTTTGCACTTGGAGTCTGAAGGTGAGGAAAGTGCAGGTGACAGGGATTTCTTTGCTACCATATTGCTCAGTTTTGCTAAAAGCTCTAAGTATTCTGTCATTTTCTTCTTTCCTTTCCCTCCAGCAAGCTGTTTGAAAACCTTTAATATCTACCTCTATAATTATAGTTAGGTAAATGAATGTTAAGAATAGCATTAACCTCATGAAGATGGCAACACTTTCTTCTTTTTAAAATTCTGATTTTCTGGGAGAGCCAAGTTGGTTGCAAACTGCCAGTACAGTTACAGTTTCATTTTGGCAGCTTCATAGAGCTCAAGATGTCAAGTAATGACTCAGTCTTTTGGTTCCTATGGTATTACGGTCCAGTCACTAACATCTCTGTTTCTTGGTGTATTATGTCATAACGAATAGAGGCTTTCATTTAATAAGTGCTTTGTAGATATTACCTATCTTGGTATTTACAGAAACCCCTGTGCTACATGTCTCCATGCTCCTCCCTGACTTACAGATGAAGAGATGATTATTATATCAGTTTTTGGACAAAGAAATTGATGTCTGGAAATTATACTACTAACCCAAGGAAGACAGTTAACAAATGGTAGAGCCAGCTGGGTGTAGTGATGAGTGACTATAATGCTAGCACTTGGGGGGCTGAGGGAGGAGGATCACCATGAGTTTGAGGTCAACCTGGGTTACCTAGTAAGATCAAGGCCAGCCTGAACTACATAGAGATACCCTATCTCAAAAAGAAACTAAATAAATAAAGCTAGGAGGTAAATTAGGTTACACTTTGCCACTTCTGACTCCTCAGTGTTCGCTGAGGCAGCAGAGAAGAAGAAGGCATGACAGAGAAGGACAGGGGAGGGTCAACTATGTCCCCTTTGGGTTCCTCACATCTGGGACAGTAATTTACAAGACATGAGTGGGTAAAGAAATGAAGAGGGACCCTCAGGCAGGGGTCAGTTGGATGTAGTTGATAGGAACTTTACAGAAGGATCCAAAGCATTCTAATAGTGTAATGAGTGTTCTGACTCAATTAATGTTTCTTGCCATTTGTTTCCTTTTATAAATGTACAATTATATTATTTTATATTTCTTGTGGAGAACTGGTATCTGTATGCAATATATCCTGATTCCTTTTTTTAAAATCCTCTTTGCCTTCCCCATCATTCCATCTCTTGATTCCCTTCCTTTCTTTTTTTTTTTTTTTTGAGACAGGGTCTCGCTTTGTAGTTTAGGCTGGCCCTGAGCTCACTATGTAGCCCAGGCAAGCCTCGGACTCAGCAATCCTCCTGCCTCTGCCTCCTGAGTGCTGGGATTACAGGTGTGAGCCACCACACCTGGCATTGTGGTATGTGGTACTGACTGCTGGTGGGTGTGACTCACCACACCCAGCATTGTTGTATGTGGTTTCCGGGGACTGAACTCAGGACCTTGCACTTGTTAGGCAGGCACTGGAACCACTGAGCTAAATCTCCAGCCTGATTCCCTTCCTTTCTTTGGTACATGTTTGCAGTACATAATGTGTACATTCTTTGTATGGATTAGGTATGTGTACATATCACACTTATTTCCTCTTTTTGTTCCTTTTCCCAACCTTCATCTCTTAACATCCTTCCCCTTTGAGGATACTTTGAGGATACTTCCCATAGTGATGATAAAATTGAGGAAGGATAGTAGGAATAGGAGGAATGAAAATAGGCTGCAGAAAAAAGTACTTAAAATACTCTCTGCTGTAATAATCTTATCAATTGCATTTATTCCTACTAGCAAAAGAGAAAAGAAAAAAGTAATAAAAAGGAATGGGCAAAAAGAAGAGAGGAAAAGAAACTCATAATAAGATGTCTAGTTGTTGTAAATTTATCAGAACCAAAATGCAGGGAGAGCATTGGATGATTTCTTGGATTTAAAACATAACAATTATTCAATATTTTGGTAATTTTTTGAATCTAAAACTACTTCAGTTCTTTTTTGAGTGAATACCATAATTAATGGTAATGCAGAATTTTTGTTAATTCTTCTTTCTGTGAAGGTTCACCTTAACAAAACGTATATAGTTGCATAAATATTTCTATGAGCAATGATGTCTCATTAAATAGTAATTTTAGTTTAATAGCTGTTGTTATCCTTGTTCAATAATAACAATCACTTTATTCAATTAAAGGGTGCTTTTTAATATTTCTAGATAACAATCCAGATTTCATAAGTATGTGTAATTCAGAAAAAAGAAACTATTACTGAAATAGAGGTAATTTATTTGTGTGTCTCTAGTCTTGAATGTATTAATCTTCTGTTATTTCTCTTATAGAAGATAGAAAAGTAAAACCCCAGTATTGAAAGAAGTGCACTCTTCATATTAAAACTTTATAAACCTGTGATGGCTAAAACTTCAAAATTTTAAATGTCAGACATACTGCACTATGTTGCTGAATGCTACTGTTTGCTGAGAAAAATGAAAACAATAATTTTTTAGCTGGAAATTTAGCTCAAGTGGTACCACTCATACCTTGGAAGCACAAGGGCCTGAGTTTGATCCTCAGTACCACAAAAAAAAAAATAAAATAAAAAAATAATTTTTATAAAATTACCTTATTGAATCTCCCTAAAATTTATAGTTTTTATAGGAAGTTTAATTCTAAACAAGATATAATTTCAAAATTTGTAACAGTATGGTCATTATCATTTTCTTGTAAGTGATGGAAGATAATCTCATCAAAAGCTACTTTTGTTTTATCCCTACTGGTTCTGCTTGACAAATTTCTTTTTTCAGTATGCCTGTAAAGAAAGAGGAAGCCATGCATTCTTCCTGTTTACTTTGATTAACCTTTAGAGTGACAATGCCTCACAAATTTGTGTGCCTAACACGTTTAATCTAAATGGGTTTATGTGCATTAAATACATCATAAATGAATTTAAATTAAGGTAAATTACCAGGATGAAAAATATGTCAAAAAATTAAGTTTTATACTTTTCATCAAGACCCATTAACCATCATATTTGTAAGTGAAATAAATAGGACACAGATGTATAAATACAGATATATAAATAAATTTCTTTAGTGTGAGAAATTGAAGGTGTAATTGAGGTCTAGGATTATATGATAGGTATTGTGAAATAGGAAGTAAATGTTCAAAGGGAAAGGAAAACTGGGCGAGGGCAGAGGAAAGCAAAGAAGGGAAAGAAAAATGTTTGATGGTAAAAAGGAGAAAATGGAAATAAGGCTTATGTACATAGAGGGATAGAGGGTTGAAAGGAGGGCAGCAGAATGGGGAAAAAATGCCTTCAGGAAGAAACTAAAAATCCCAGTTTAGTGGTTCTCAATAAGACATTTAATACATTACTATATTTATAATGTACCAAGAATTTTCTTTAATGGGTTGGATTCTCATCAAATAGCTATGGAATAGTTGATTGTCCTACTTTAAGATGAGAGAATGGATGCACAGAGAAATTGAATAGCTTATCCAAATTTACACAGCTAATGAAGGTTTAAAAATTGGTAAGAAAACGTTCAGGGAACCATATATATATATATATATATATATATATATAAAATCAAGGGCTCACAATGTGAGATAGGGTAGCCTGGGAAGTTTTTGCTAGAGAAGCAACTTGGGTAAAGAAATATTGGTGAAAAAGAGCGAGGTGAAATGGAAGGAGGTTACCAGGGGTAGAACTCTTTCACAGGGCAACTACTTCATGACAACCTATCTGGGTCAGTGATTCATGAGAACATACTAACATCAACCACAGTGTTGGTGCTGATATTTTTTCCTTCCCTCTTTGGTTCCTCTCTGAGGCCCAGGAGTTTGAGAGTCATTGCTACTTCCACATGCTGATTGGTTTGTCCAGGAGGAGCCCCAGCAAGAGCTGAGGAGAGAGAAGAGATTAAAGGGTGCTCTTTTGTTTTGCTTTCCTCTCTGCCTTTCAGCAGGCTGCCTTGTCCCAAGGACTGTGACTTGGATGGATGCCTCCCTCCCAGGAAGCCTGAACTGTTCCCTTACCTGTTCTCGAGTTTAGTCTTTGAGTGGTAAAGATGCCGGTCCGCTTGCAGCCCTGTAGTACTGCAGACTCTGTCATATTTCCCCAGACCCCATCTCCTTTGGAAAATCTCTATTAAACTGTCTACTGATGGCCTACATTCAGTTGACTTCCATTTCCTCTGTGAGCCGGCGGAGGCAGTGGATATACAAGCTGCACAGATCTCCAAATCTTCATTGTAACAATTTTGGATTTGCTTATCTCCATAAATTCCTCCGAATAAGGTACATGTGTAAAAGCATGTACTTATTAGACATCTTGCACATATAATACTTACACTCTCTTCTGCCCTGTTTCAACTTTTAAAATCACATTAATAATTGACTGGAAAAGTCCTTCAACCTCTCTCTTTTTTAAAAATTCTTAGAGTGGTTTGGGCAAAATCCCAAGACATTATGGGTGGACATTGTTAAAAGCAAGGAAGTACTCAAATAATTGGTCATTTGAAAAATAAGCAGTATTTTACTTGCAGGGAACAGTTTTAGGAAATTCTGGGAAGTTGGAGACAATTTATTCCTGAAAAGTAAGACTCATGGAATTTTAAAAGTGAAGTAAATATGTTTTCCTCCCTTAAATGCCATTAAGAATTTCAAGAAGGTTGTGTCCCATATTTGAATAACTTCAGTGGGAATCATACTTCATAAATGATGTATAAATCATGGAGCTAGTGTAATTCAGAGGTTTTACATTTGAGTCCAGGAACTAGAACAAATACCTGGGTTGAATCCATACTTTGTCATATACTTGCTGGTTGAATTTAAGTAATTATTTATCAGCACAAACCTTTGTCTAAAGTTAACTTCCCTGAAAGGATTACTGTGATAAACAAACAAGGTAATATATGAAAATCAATTAGAACAGTGCTTGATATATGTGAAGCAGGAAAAATAGCTTTTACATGATATCATAAAGCTGAACATAAAAATGAAATTGAAAAATCTATACAGTGGAACCTCAAGTTAGGAGTGACATGACAGGAATAGTTTGGGTTACTTCTGGAATTTTAGTTTTAACTCATGAACAAAGTCTTGAGTTATGACCTGAATGCTAGCTATTTGTGCATCCAGAGATGATCTCAGATACAGATTTAACACTTGAAGAGTTCTGGAAGGAACATGACAACATCCCTTCCTGTGTGGGGTCAGTTAAGAAATCCTGGGCCAGTGTCTCCCTAAGGACACTGAGATTTGCCTGTGCACAGGAGAGAGACTGGGAAGGCTGTGTAGGGGAGCCTGAGCCTTCAGCTGACTAATTTGAATTACAACCAGCCTACTGGAGTGCACTGAGTTCCTAAGCCAAGGGTCCCTTCTCCAACTAAAGAAACTAGTGGTTTGCAATACCATTTTAAAAACTTTTTATGGACTTCCCAGTGTTAACATTTTTATTATAATATTATTTAAATATGTCTAAATACTAAGCTAAGTATGAACTACCAATACTTAGGCTTTTCTTTTTTTTTTTTTGCTTTTTGAGACAGGGTCTCGCTTTGTAGTTCAGGCTGGCCCTGAGCTCACTATGGTGCCCAGGCAAGCTGCCGCGAACTCAGCAATCCTCCTGTCTCTGCCTCCCGATCTTTTTCTTTTTTGTACCAGGGATTGAACTCAGGACATTGTGCTTGCCAGGCAGGCACGATACCCCTGATCTACAATCCTGGTCCTAATTATGGCTCTCATAGAACAAAAAAACTATTATACAGCTATGAAACTATAAAACCATAAAATATGGAGACATTAATTTAACATGATAGTTGATGTTTTGTTGAAAGGCACTTATGAATTGCAATGTGAAGGCAGTGATTCCCTCAGTCGTCCAGTGGCTCCACGCTTGAACTGTCCACTACTGGAACAGCAAGGTTAGAAAACAAACAAACATGAAAAGAATCTGCTTGGTGTTCATAACCTTGCTCCATAGTCCAGCCTGAAATCTGACTTGACAAAACCCTGCACAGGCCGAGAGGGCTTCACACCTCACCTTCCATGCAGACACAAAAGGGCGACGCTGCAGTCTAAATGCTGCCCTCACCGGAACAACACATAGTGTCCATGTTACTGCGTTAAAATATTTGCCATCGTGGAGGTTTTATTTTTGCATTTTATTTGTGTAAAATATGGTAACTATGGCTTTAAATATGATACCAGCAGTAAAGCTAAGAGAACTGCGATAGTGCTAAAGAATTAATCATTGCAAACTTTGTTCAAGACCTGGGAAAATGAATTTAAAAGTGTAATTTGGGGGACTCAAATAATTGGTTTTCCATTACTTCTTATGGGGAAAATATATTGAGTTCTCCAACATTTTGATGCTTGAACACAAATTTGGAATGAATTGAGTTTGACAATGGAGGTATCACTGTATTTAGTATTACAGTAGAGAATTCTGTGAGTTTGATTCTATTTAATGACTGTATTTTACTACCTTTAAATAAATTGAAGTATAAGGAATCTTACAGACTGTAATGATGTCATTTCATCTTCACAGATTCATTATGGAGGAATTCAGCCCATCTCTGCCCCTTTCTCACTAAGCAATTCCAAAGCAATAGTCATTGTTGGCAGCAAAACCAAAATCTAGGCATAAATACAGGTAACAAAATCAAGTGGCAGTACTCAGTTATAAGAACATTCAAATGAACCAGTACCTCTTTAAATTGTATTATTTTAACACCAAATACATAGCATTCCAAATGCACAGAGAATATTCAACTCTCTGGAAAATCTTGCAAATGTTAATTTGAGAAACAATGACTTGTGGATATTTCTCCTTAGAGACTATAGGTAGCCTTTGAATTCATTTTAAAAAACATTTTTTTTTTTTTGTACTGGGGATTGAACTCAGGATCTTGCGCTTGCCAGGCAGGCATTGAACCTAAAAAACATTCTTATAATAGTGTGACAGGTTGTCACAGTGATATGATGGGGCAGGTAAAGTGTAACACTTGACCAAAAAAAAAAAAATCCTAATCTGGGAATGGATTTTTTGGAAAGAATATTACTGAATGTGGACATTTATAGTTAATGTGATTTTGTAACATCATAACACATTTATGACCACTAATAAAATATTGTAACAATTTAAAAATCAGTTGATAACATCTCCTCACTATACTTAAGAATAAAAAAAATCACATTTTTTAGTAAACACTGTGAACTCAAATTTATTAAGTAAAATGAATCTTTACCATTACCTCTTAAATATTTAGCAAAATATTAGCCTTGATTTTTTACCTTAGAATCATTTTAGATTTCATTTATATGTGAGTAAATTGAAAACAAAAGTTTGGTCAGAAAACCAGCTTTTTAACTGATTTTTAAAGTATACTACTAGGTGCACAATGCCAGTAAAAGAAACATTTATAAAAATTTCCAATAAAAATTAAGCATACACGAAAACACAGCAGTATGAATGTTATTATCAACAGCACCATAGCAGCAGCTAACATTGGTTAAGTTGTTCTAGAAGCTAAAACTATACTATCTGCTATGTCTGCATATGCCCATTGAATCTTCATAGTAACATGTGAGTAGGCTCCATGATTATTCCTCATTTGCAGAGAAGTAAGTGGAGTATCTTGCTGAGGGGACATGGTCAATGAATAAAGTAGATGGAACTTGAAGCTAGACAATCTGACCTCTGAGCTTATTTTTGTGACTATACGGTGAGAAGCTTTTTAAAATAATTAATTGGTTGGACCAATATGGACAAGAAAAATAATTTTTTCTCCCTCATTATTAACCCCCTTCTCAAATATGAATGTTTTACATGACTACATATAATAAGTAATATATAATATGAAATAATATAATATAAAATAATATATTATAATAATATAAAATAATATATAATAATATAAAAATATTCTTTTCTCCCTCATTATTAACCCCTTCTCAAATATGAATGTCTTACATGACTACATATAATAAATAAAGCCTTCATACAAAAATATTTAGACTCAACTACTGAAAATATCATTAATGAAGTATATACAATTATATTCATTTTTCCTATGTATTAACTATTAGTGATTAAGAATACTAATTATTTTTACTTTTTTTTTTTTGAGACAGGGTCTCGCTTTGTAGTTCAGGTTGGCCCTGAGCTTACTATGTAATCCAGGCAAGCCTTGAACTCAGCAGTCCTCCTGCCTCTGCCTCCTGAGTGCTGGGATTATAGGCATGAGCCACCATGCCTGGCACTGTGGTATGTGGTATTGATTGTTGGTGGGCGTGAGTCTCAACGCCCAGCACTGTATGTGGTTACCGGGGATTGAACTCAGGACCATTGCGCTTGAGAAGCAGGTGCCCAAACCACTGAGCCAAATCTCTGGCCCTAATTATTTTTACTTTTTACACATACAATAAACATAAATTGTATACATTACTAAGGTACATGTTTGATATATGTGTTCATTGAGTAATGTTTAACTGAGATTAAATATATTTATTTCCTTAAATATTTTTCATTTCTTCATGGAGAAAATTCAAAATTCCCCTATTTTTTTGAAATTTACAGTACCCAATTATTTCCTGTAGTCACAATACTATGCTAACAGTACTCCAGAGCTTATGGCTTGTTCTAAATAACTTTTTACCTTTCCTCATCTCTACACAACTATTATTTACAGCCTCTGATAACCACAATGTTACTTTCAAGTTCTATTAGATCACTTTTCTTGTTATTTTAGTGTTTTTTTAATTCTACAGTTGACTGAGATAAATGATACTTTTTTTCTGTGCATGATTTATTTCACTTAACACAATGATCTCCAGTTCCAACCACATTTTTGCAAATGCCAGGATTTCATTATTTTATTGGCTGAATAGTATTCCATTGTATAAACATGTCTTTTTCTTAAGTTGATGGATACCTAAATTGCTTCCATTTCTTGTGCTGCTGTTAGTAGTGCTACAGTAAACATAAGAGGCAGATATCTCTTTAACATACTGAATTCATTTTATTTGGATATATACCCAGATTGGGATTGATTGTTCATATCGTGGTTATATTTTTGTTTTTGTGAAGAACCTCCACATTGTTTTCCGCAGGAGCTGCACTAATTACATTACTATCAACAGTGTAGAAGAGTTCCCTTTTCTCCACATTCTGACCAAGAGTTATTAACTTTAGACTTTTTTGCTATTGGCCATTATAACTGGAACAAGGCCATGTCTCATGTGGCTCCCAGTCCTTAGTGATGTCCAATCTTTTATTCACATACCGATTGGCTATTAATATGTCTTCCATTGTCAAATATGTGTTTAGCTCTATTGTCAATTTTTAATAAGATAATTTGATTTTTTTTTTGGTATTGAAGTTTTGGTGTTCCTTTTATACTCTGGACATCAATTCTAGTTCTTAGTAAAAGAAATGATATATATTTAGCAGAACAAAGTTATATAAAATTAAAAGGAATTATCTATTCTGTAACAAACCTATTCAAATTTTTTTAAACAAAATTTTAGATCTAAATAGCTAGTTGGGCCGGAGATTTAGTTCAGCGGTTCTGGTGCCTGCCTCGCAAGCGCAAGGTCCTGAGTTCCATCTCGGTGACCACATACAATGCTGGGCGTGGTGACTCACACCCACCAGCCATCAACACCACATACCACAGTGCCGGGCGTGGTGGCTCACGCTTGTAATCCCAGCACTTGGGAGGCAGAGGCAGGAGGATTGCTGAGTTTGAGGCTTGCCTTGGCTACATAGTGAGCTCAGGGCCAGCCTGAACTACAAAGCAAGACCCTGTCTCAAAAAAAAAAAAAAAGCTAGCTTTGCAATGGAGTACCACTCTGCCATAGATAAAGAGAATCTCGAGTCACTTTTAGGAAAGTAGGTGCATCTTGAGACCAGAAGTGACATAATTCAGACACACAAGCTTAAAGATCAAATGACTTCTCTCATGTGAGAAACCCCAAGGACAAATACATAGCAAAATAAAAGATAATAGGAAGTACACAGATGGTCTTTCTCAAAGCGGAAGACCTAGCTGGAGGGCTGACTCCTCAGGCAGCCCTCTCTGTCTTCTAGACACACAGTGCACTTCTACTTTTGCTTTTATCCTTTCCTCTTTTTGTTTGGCCCAAATTTACTCTACAGAGCCTGTTTCTTCCCTGCCTTACCTCTCACCTCAAATAAACTTCTGAGTGGAGAGAAAGGGGAGGGAGGAGGGATTTGTATTATGTTACTTGAACCATCTCTGTACAGAGGATGTAAACATCATGTATGGCAGATGTGTACCAAAAATGGAAGGAGATTTAGAACTGGATGGTGAGGAGAAGGAAGGAAGGAAAACCAGGAATTAGAATCTATTATGCATGTGTACCAACTCCCCACAAGCAATGTAAACATTGTACACTACAAACATGTACCAAAAAATAAATAAATCTTAAAAATTGAGTCTAAATACTCAATATTAGAAAGAAGCCCTAACTTTGGACCTCCAACTGTTAGCCGTGTGGTGAATTCTTCCTTTGCCTGAACTTGCTGCTTGATTAAGACATTAACCAGCAGCATTGCAATGTTGGATGCCAAGAACAAACATGGAATGCATATATTTCATGTAGTCTAGCAAAGAAGAATTCTCAACAAGACCAACCAAACAACTAAATAAGGTGGCATTGAAAGCATGCAATATAATATATCAACAGAGTAATTTTGAATCATCTTGAATTCAGGGATTGAAATGAATGGAGCATTGTGTCCGTTTCCTGATAGTACATATATTTTTTTAAACAAATGGAATTAAAAAAAAAAGAGACAGAACTCAGACATAGTATTCTTAGGTTTTTAATTTAAGTTTTATTTTTTAACCTGGGACACATGTGTTAATTTTTGGAGGTCAGAAGGTAGAAAGCAGGAAAATACATGAATTTCATATTAAACACATTGCATAATTTTTGTTTATAAAAGTAACTTGTGATTCTTGTAACAATTTAAGAAAGAAACATTTTTTTTTTTTTTTTTTTTGCTTTTTTTTGGAGACAGGGTCTTGCTTTGTAGTTCAGGCTGGCCCTGAGCTCACTATGGTGCCCAGGCAAGCCGCCGTGAACTCAGCAATCCTCCTGTCTCTGCCTCCCGAGTGCTGGGATTACAGGCGTGAGCCACCACGCCCAGCATTATATGTGGTAACCGGGGATCGAACTCAGGTCCTTATGTTTGCGGGGCAGGCGCCGGAACCACTGAGCTAACCCTCCGGCCCAAGAAACATTTTTTGATGTAATATTTGTACCTATCTATGAGTATGATTCTATGTATATGTTTATGACTAAGTCAAAGTAATCAGGATTATTATCTTTTTTTTTTTTGCTTTTTGAGACAGGGTCTTGCTTTGTAGTGCAGGCTGGCCCTGAGCTCATTATGTAGCCCAGGCAAGCCTGGGATTCAGCAATCCTCCTGCTTCTGCCTCCCCAGTGTTGGGAATTACAGGCGTGAGCCACCACGCCCGGCACTGTGGTATGTGGTATTGATCGCTGGTGGGCGTGAGTTACCACATCCAGCATTGTATGTGGTTACCGGAATCGAACTCAGGACCTTGTGCTTGATAGGCAGGCGCTGGAACCGCTGAGTTAAATCTCCGGCCCAGGATTATTATCTTCTTATATTTTATTACTGCTGTGTTGGGAACTTTTGAACATCTCCTTTTCAGATCTCAATAAAATATATGAGGTGTTTTGAGCTGTATCATCTGATTGTGTTGTAGAGCATTAGAACTTATTCCTCTGATGAATTTGTATTTTGGTACACGTCATTACCCAAGCCTTGTCTAGTTCCAAATATTTTCCCTAATCTCCAGTGACTGTTGGTCTCTGTACTGCTATGAAATAAACTTTATCTAGCATCCCTGTAAGTAAAAGTACGAGGTATTTATCTTTCTGTATTTATTTCACATGCATTAGGATCTTCAGTTCTATCTGGGTTGATGAACATAAGGTTTTATTCTTATTATGGCTGAATAATATTATATTGTGCATATGTGCAATGTTTCCCTTATGTAGTGACTGACACTTAGTTATTCCATGTGTGGCTCTTGTGAATGATTTTACAATAAACCTGATAGTGTGAGTAGTTCTTTGGTGTATTTATTTCCTTTAGCTATATATCAGGAGTAGGATATTTAGATCATATGTTAGTTCTATTTTAATTTTTCATAGAATTTTCATAATGTTTTCTGTAATGGCTATACTCATTTACAATCTCGTCAACATTGCTTACATTTCTCTCTCTGTATTCAGTTTTTCTTTCTTTAATTTTTGGTCATTTGGTTATACTCCATTCACCTGAAGTAAATACTTTATGGGATTTTGATCTGCATTCATTGATGATTAGTGATGTTGAACATTTTTCATATACTTGTTGGCTCTTTGTATATCTTCTTTTTGAGAAATATCCAGATTATTTCCTATTTTTAAACTGGACTGACTGTTTTTACTGTTTTTTTGAGTTTCTCATATATTCTGGACATTAATCTCTTGTTATATAATTAGTTTCCAGATATCCTCTCTCATTCCTCAGGTTGTCTTTTAGTCTGGCAATTACTTCCTTTTTACTGCAGATGCTTCTTTGAAATATTCCATTTGTCCATTTTTGCTTTTGCTGCCTGTATTGTCTATCTAAGAAGCCATTGTATATTATTAAAGTGCTTTTCTTATGTTTTTATTGTACATTGAAGTCTTTCATGAATTTTGAGCTGATTTTTGGGGGGGGAGAGAGAGAGAGGGAAAGAGAGAGGGAGAAAGATAAAAATAATAAAAAAATATTTTTCCCATTAAAAAATTTTTATTGGTACTTTTTCCAATATAATTACATTCTTTGTGGAGAGTTAGTTTCTGTACAAAAAAATATCAATTCTTTCTTCATTCATGCTTTTCTTCCTCCATTTCTTGGCTCCTTTCCTGTTTGCAAAAGGTATATCTCCCTGTTTCCAAACATGTAGTATTAAGTGAATGATGAAAATGACACATTTACACTATGGGAGCCAAAAATAAGACACAGTAGCCCTGTTCTTTTGCAGCTCAGAATGTACCATTGTGTATATTTCTATGAATGACCTTAAAAACATAGTGAGTATTGATTTGGGGGCTATCGATCAATTTTCGCCTGTAGGTGAGCTTGCACATACCAGATACATGAGTAATGAAGACTGACTATATATTGTAAACCTGGATGGCTTCCTAGAATGGTGACCTCTGAGACTGGCCTTGAAGGATGAAGAAATAAAGATAAGAGTTACATGTAGGAGAGACGCCACCCCTTACTGGGTTCTCGTGTCATCCCATTCTTCATATCCTGACCACAGTTCTTCAGTTTTCTCCACCATGGCATGCTATCTTCCAGGCTGAATATACTGATTACGAAAGAAACATTTTTAAGAATCAAGCATAGGAATCACCTAGTTTATAGAATAATTTACTGTTAACTCTTTTGCTATATCTACAGTAAGCCTGTTTTTTTTTCTGTGAATGAACACTTTAGTGATTTTATGCTTAAAGACAGACACCCATGAAAAGATCATGGTACAATCTGCAAATAAATTTATAATCAGAGCAGATTATTATTATTTTGCTCTCATAAATGTGCATTAGGCAGAGATAGAGGAGAGGGAGCAAGGAGAGTCTTGTGTCTTCACCCCCAAGTCAGCTGGTTTTGATTGTCTTTTTTAAGTGGAAAGAAATTATTTCCTTTTCTTTTTTTTTTTGAGACAGGGTCTCGCTTTGTAGTTCAGGCTGGCCCTCAGCTCACTGTGTAGCCCAGGCAAGCCTTGAACTCAGCAATCCTCCGGTCTCTGCCTCCCAAGTGCTGGGATTACAGGCGTGAGCCACCACGCCTGGCACTGTGGTATGTGGTTTTGATGGCTGGTGGGCGTGAGTCACCATGCCCAGCATTGTATGTGGTTACCAGGATCGAAGGACCTTGCACTTGCGAGGCAGGTGCCAGAACTGCTGAGCTAAATCTCCGGCCCCAGAAATGATTTCCCTTTAATCCATAATTCAAACATTACTTTTTTTAAAGTGCTAAAAATAGCATGTAGGTATTAATCAAAGATTTGTTTTTTTAAGATTTGGCTGAAAACCAAACTAAAACTTCCACATGCTCCAATACATGCAGTGTTTCTCATAGGTTGCTATTTCTGATCCCCGTTGCTATGGAAATGGACTTTACATCATCAGAAAGGGGATCAGGTACTGAGTGATTTATACCCACGGTTTGATATTTTAAGTGACTCACCACTGCTCTTTTCCTTTTCTCTAGAAAGTGTATAAGGATCATTTTCTTATTGGGCTTTTGGATTTTCAGATAAAGTAGTTCAAGAATGTAGCTCTTAAGGAGTAGAACCTGAGCCAGTGCCTCCCTGATAAGACATGAAGGGTAGAAAGTAGAGTGGTCATAAGAGAGCAAGCCTGAAAGTCATTGTCATTTACTTCTGTATTTAAAAAGTGAATAAACATGAGAGGTTTATGAAAAATGTACCTCAACACCAGGTTGGAGGTAGAAAGGAATTTAAAAATCATTATTATTAAAATTAAATAGTTCAAAAACAACCTTTATTTTGCTTTGTGTAGGATAGTCACTTCTCTGATAAATCCTTGGATTTAGTCACTTTTCTGCAGCTGGGACAAAATATCTCACACTTGAAACTTGAAGGAGGGAAGGTTAATTTTGGTTCATGGTTTAGTCCATAGTCAAGTGGCTTCAAGGCAGAAATGGGATGGTAAAAGGATATGGCAGAAGAAAGTTGCTCAAGCAATAGCAGCCAGAAAGCAGAAGAGATGAAGAAGAGAGGAGCTAGAGAAAAGAATATACCTTTCCATGTCATGTCCTCAGTGACTTCCCCTCCAACCAGGTGCCACTTCCTAACAGTATATGAACTACTCAACCAGTAAATGGATGAACCCACTAATGTATGTAGTGCTCCATAACCCAATCATCTTTCTAACATATGAGAGTTTGGGGGGATAATTTACATATAAATCATAACATTCTGCCTCTGACTCCCAAGATTTATGTCCATCTCCCTATGTGAAATAAATTTACCCATCTCTAAGAGTCACCAATACACACACACACACACACACACACACACACACACACACTTTTGAAACGGGGTCTTGCTTTGTAGTTCAGGCTGGCCCTGAGCTCACTATGCAGCCCAGGCAAGCCTCAAACTCACAGCAATCCTCTTGCCTCTACCTCCTGAGTACTGGGATTACAGGTGTGAGCCATCATGCCTGGCACTGTGGTATGTGGTACTGCTTGCTAGTGGGCATGAGTCACCACACTCAGTATTGCTGTATGTGGTTACCAGGGATCAAACCAGGGACCTTGCACTTGCTAGGCAGATGCCAGAACCACTGAGCTAAATCTCCAGTCCAACAGTTACCGATATTAAAAGCTCAAGCATTGGAAAATGTCCAAGTCTGAAGTCTCCTCTGAGGTTAAAGGCAAACTCTTAGCTGAGTTCCTATGGGAAAAAAAGGTAAAAATTCCAACATACAATGGTACAAAGTAAATATTCCCATTCCAAAAAGAAGGTACAGAAGGATAGAGAGGAATCAATCAGACCAAAGTAAGACTGAAACTCAGCCATGCAAGCATTAAACCCAGCATCTAGGGAAGTATGTGGTGAGATACGAACCCTAAAGGGCTGTGGAAGCCTGGACACTGGTCTTGCTGGTTGTAGTCCATGGTTATGGTTTATATCTGGATGTCCCTTCAAAAGCTCATGTGCTCATATTGTGGCCTTGAGAGGTGACTGGATCATGAATGTGTGATACTTATCAGGGGATTAACCCACTGACAAGATTATAGCTAAATATCATTTTGGAGATGAAACCTGGTTGAAGGAAGTGGGTCACTGGGGTTGTCTGGAATGGCTTATCACCCTCTCTCATCCTTGTTCTGTCTTTCTTTGTGCTTCCTGCCTGCCGTGCCATAAACTGTTTATCCTCTGCTGTGTCCCTGCCATGCCACTTCACCTTGGAGCCAGTTGCCTATGGACTAAAACCTCTACAAATTGCACCAACATAAATCTTTCTTCCTCTGAGTTGTGAGTGTTGGATATTGTATGCCAGGGATAACAAATTAACTAGACATTCATGACCTGCCTCTTTAGCAGGTTTCGCTTAGCATGTGTGGTTTCCCTTAGAAATGTTCACAATCCTGGGATCTCCAATTTTCTGTTTTCCACTGCATGTTTGGTTTTACTTTTCAATAATTTCAAGTATCATCCTCTCAGATGTTCCTCATAAAGACTATATAACTTTTCACACATTTTTGCCTAGCTTTTCAGGCTTCTAAAATTTCATTTGAACTCCCATAACTTTTATATTCATCATGCCTGAAGAGCCAGCACCACATAGTTAACACCTAGTTCTAACACCATAGTTAACACCTAAGGAACTAGTTCTGCCATCAATTTGAGCAGCAGCTTGACTCCCTTGGATCATGGTGACAGCAGCTTCTGAGTATCTGGTTGACTGAACTAGAGGAAACACTTCTGTCTATGGCCCTGGATAAATAGGATGCACTGATGCTCTCTTCTCACAGTAAAGTCTTTCCAAAGTCTTCATTACTGTTTCATTGTTGAGACACAATGTTCGACACCCACAACTCCAAGGAGGAAAGATTTATTTTGACTCAGTTTGTAGAGGTTTCAGTCCATAGTTAGCTGGCTCGAAGGCAGGGTGGTATGGCAAAGAAAAGGACAGGTCATGGCAGAGTAACAAGGTAGAGAATTTAAAAAGAAAGGAGTTATAGCCTTGTAGGGTATACACCCCATGACTCACCTCCTCTAAGCAGGCTTCACCTCCCAAATCAGTTAGCTATTATTCCATGTTCCAGTCACCTCTCTCCCCAAACCCATATTTATAAGTCCATGAGGCTTTAGGCAGACATTTAGATCTAAACCATAACAAGAGTTTACCCTTTTATACCCTTATGCCTGCAAAGGTAAGGACTTTCCAGTTCCTGAGGTGCTTTTCGACCGTCTTTCCTATTGTGCTGATGCAAATTGCTTGGCTTCTTTTTAAAGCTAATTCTTTTTAAAAATCAACCATGTTCTCTTTGTCCAGGTAAAACTGCAAACTTCTTACTCCTGCGTCTCACTGTAGACCTGAGAAAAAGCAGCCAATACTACCCACATTAGGGAGCTTTGAAATTTCTTCCATCAGATCAATTGGTCCACCATCTTTAAATTCATCATCACACAAAGTATTAGGACAAGGGCAAAATGTAGACAAACTTTTTGCTCAAGTGTAACACACATGACCTTTGGTCCAGTTGCCAGTGGAGCTGTTGTTTGTAACTAAAACCTCCTGAATCTGGTCTTTACTGTCTGTGTTTCTGTCCACAGTCTAGTCTTCTTAGGCTGGACAAAATTCATCTATCAGACTTTGCCTAACGCCTTCTAAGGCTTCTCTAGCTGGCATCTCCAAACTTTTTCAAATTATCTCCACAAACCAATTCTGGAAGTTTCTAGACACTATCATCAGGTACCATCAATGAGCCCACTCCCGGTACCATCTCCCTGCTTCCATCACTTTTCTCTTGCTGGGATGAAATACCTGGCACTTACAACTTAAAGGAATAGTGGTTTATTTTGGCTCACAGGTTAGTTCATAGGTGGCTCCAAGACACAAACAATGTAGTAGAAGAAAACTATTCAACACTGCCAGCCAAGAAGCAGAGGAGCAAGGAAGAAAAGAGGAATAAGGAACAAGAATACATCTTTACAGGTTATATCTCCAGTGACTACCTCTTCATCTAGGTGCCAACTCTGAATAGTTTATAAACTACTAACTCATCAATAGATGAATCTACTGATGAGTATAGGACCCCATAATGCAATTATCTTTCTAAAATATGAGACTTTTGGGGAACACTCAAAATCTAAACCATAATCCCTGCTGTATAGAAAAGGCCAGTGTTTTGGCTTCAACCGTCTTGCAGTAAGGAAATTGGTAATTGTGATAGTTCACTGGCTGTTCAAATTCTGTGGTCATTCCTGCTGTTGCTTCAACATCAGTGGAAATAATGCATTAATCAAAAGTCAGCTCTGAAAAGTTACACAAATGGCTTCAGCCACCTTTTTTGCTCTTGGGCCAAGTTCATCTGACTCCTTGGGCTCTGGAAAGCAGGTATGCTTTCCGTCTAGAATGGACTGATTGGCAGTCTGAAAGTTTTGCCCAAGAACTCAGGACATTTTAGCTTCTCCAGTATTGTTACTTTATTTATTTTTTAGAATTTTATTTTATTTTTTTATTGGTACATTTTATTGGTACATTATATATACACATCAAATTACACTCCACATTGAGAATTTGTACCAGTATGTGACAGTTAATTCAGTCAAATTGTTCAATTTAATTCTCATTTTCCCACTTCCTCTATCCACCCTATCTTACCCCTGCCCCCTGTATACACAAGCATTGTTTCCTCTTATTACCATCAATTTTTTTTTTTTTTTTTGAGACAGGGTCTCACTTTGTAGTTCAGGCTGGCCCTGAGCTCACTATGCAGCCCAGGCAAGCCTTGAACTCAGCAATCCTCCTGTCTCTGCCTCCCGAGTGCTGGGATTACAGGCGGAGCCACCACGCCCGGCTATTTCTTTTTTCATTATTTATCCCTAAACCCCATTTCCCTTTGAATACTTACTATTTCACAATATCAATCATGCATTTTATAACACATTTATAACTTCCATTTCTCATACCAGAGAAAATATACGATATTTACATGTTTGTAGATAATGAATGGAGACCCACAGAGTTGACTTTAATACTTTTTTTTTTAGTACTGGAGATTAAACCCAGGGCCTCCATCATGAGCTACAACTCCAGCTTTTTTCTTTTTTTACTTTGAGACAGTGCCTTATTGAGTTGCAAGAGGCCCAGGTTGTGCTTTAACTTGCAGTCTTCCCGCTTCAGCCTTCCGGAGTGCTGGGATTCTAAGTGTGCTACTATGCCTAGGTGCTATCAACTTTTAAAACTCATTGAATTTCAAACTGCAAAGAACAATTTGACTGAATTAACTGTTAACTTTTGTTCAGTTGTTAGGGGAAATTAGCACCGTGCTCAGTATTTTACGGAAATTAACTTCTTTTTATGTCCTTCAGTCTGGGGTTGGGGGTGTGAGCCATTCTAGAATATTTACGCAAACTGTTGAATATTTACGCAAAGGAAGAATGATTCAGACTGGCTGTAATCACTGTGCTAAAATGAATAAATTCTTTCCTTCTTTTGTTTTTCCAGGTCTCCTACTTTCGTTTTACCCCCTTTTGTATGATTCCCACTTGAAATGCTAATACATAAAACCAGATTTATTTTCAGTTACCAAGGCTTTAAAAATACACAATATACATGTAGCTTTTAACTTCCCTCTCTAGCATGGCAGCTTTTTGACATTCATGAATCATTCTATTTTCTTTTTAAAACTGTATTCCCAAATCATTGGTTCCTTGTTAGCACTGATTATGGTCTTAAAGAACAGCCTGATGAAAATTTATAATTTTAACATGCTGGTGAATAAACATTCAGTGGAAGACAAAGTGGAAAGCCCCAACTTTAAGAAGTCAGCTTCTCTTACTGTTGTTCAAATGTTTGCTTTAAAAGCACTTAAGAAGTTCCTGCAGAATCTCTTGCTCTCTCTTTTGAACGAATACGGCTTGCTCCTCCTACGGGGAAGGTTAGTGTTACCATAAGTTTAAATCAAATGCTAAGGAACTAGTCAGTACAAGCCACATGCCCTTAAGTTTGTTTTGTGGTACAAGTGGGTGGAATACATATCCAGTTTTTTACACAAAGAATTCTAAGTACTCCGAATATCTGAGTGTAAGAATCAAGGTAGTCACACATCTCCTCATGAAGCATTTTCCTTCTTGTCACCCCTTCCAAACATCCTCCCATCTCATGTGAAATGTCTTGAATGTTTGCCAAAAATAGAGTGGAGATTGTTTTCTCTTTCTTTTTTCAGTCTATGTTCTCTTAAAACTGCATCAAGTAACAGTAAGAGAACTAGCCTTGAGATAACATGTTTATCAGGAGGCCATGTGGCAGGACAGTATAATACAGAAGTTAAGATATGTCATGCCTGGTCCCATATTCATGTTGTCATTTAAGCATTATAAATGTGGAAGGATCTTTGACAGCCCTATATAATAGATGGATTATTAACAATAATAGAGTGACTTTTCCAAAAACATAAGCGCTAGTTACAAGGGAAACTGCTAAAGGGAATCTATATTTTTTTGAGTCCCATACAACATAATTAAAGGAAAACGGAAAACTGTTATAAATAAAGTGCTGTGGTATTAATGTCTTCCTTGGAACAAAACAGAAAATCCTTTGGGAAGGGGTCAGAAATTAAACTGGTTTATTTCACTTTTTAAAATTCGGTTAAAGGGTGTTTTGTCTCTAAGGATCAACTGAAATCAAGTAATGCTCTTAGTTCTCAAACACAACTTTATGTTCTCTTACATTATAATTAGTCCAGTCCAGTCTTCTATTTTTTTCTTTTCTTTTCTCCAGTCCAGTCTTCTATTTTTTTCTTTTCTGTTCTCCCCCAGATGTCTGTGAATCCACTAGTGAGTTGACAAATTCTCTCTGATCTCTCCTGGAGACCTCAAACTCAATGTAAGTAGGCTGCTGAATGTCTTCTGTGACTTACTAGCTAGGTGACTGAACGAATTATACACTAGTTCTCTGTGTGTCCTTTTGCTCATCAGTAAACCAGAGAATGTATAGAACCTATCTCACAGGTTTGCTATAAGACTTTGGGAAATGAATATGTAGATATGGGTATTTTTGATACTGCGTTTCATCCAGAACAGAGTTGGGAACAGAGCTATTGACAAGTACTTGTTTACCTTATTATTGCTCAAATGGTTTTATTACCTTCCCTTCAAAGGTAGACCTTTCCATGTGTTCCCTTTGTGAGCTGTGCCAATATGCAATTTTTCAAGGCACCAAGATCTCCCCCTCCTCACTCCTCAATACACTTTATTATCAAATCTTGTTGACTTAGCTTTAAGTAGTTTTTGACCCATCAATATCTCCATTTCACCCTAGTTGGAGATATAATCCTTTTAACCTTCACTGCTTGCACAGCCTTTGTGGTAGTATCTTTTTTCAATTTTGCCCTCACTGCAGTTGAAGTGGTTTGAAAATATAAATCTGACCAAGCAATACCTCTGCTTCTATGATTTCATGTTGTTTCTTAAGATAAACACTAAAGGTTTTGCTGAGGTCCCACTGATACCTCACTGGAGTCATCTTACACCATTCCTTCTGTGCTCTCTTGTTTTTTGTGGGTTTCCTGTTCCAGGTGCCTGTAGGGTGTTTCACCATGCCATAATGTTCTCACTTCTCTCAGGTCATTTCTTCTTTTGCTTCAGAGTTAAGCTGAACTGTCATTTCCTGGACTTCATTAGTAAATTAGGTCTGTCAAGTGTATATTCAAATCATTGCATAGATTTCATTTGTAATGCAATCAAATAATCAATTAGTTCTCTGGTGTCCTAGAATGTGAGCTCCCTAAAAGTGAACCTTGTAATGGCTATACACTTACTACCCCAAATAGTGACTTGCATGTATTTGGCCTTCACCAGATTTTTTTTTTTTTTTTTAAAGACAGGATCTCGCTTTGTAGTTCAGGCTGGCCCTGAGCTCACTATGTAGCCCAGGCAAGCCTCGAACTCAGCAATCCTCCTGCCTCTGGCTCCCAAGTGCTGGGATTACAGGCGTGAGCCACCACGCCCGGAACTGTGGTATGTGGTACTGATTGCTGGTGTATGTGTATTGTTGTATGTGGTTATCGGGAATTGAACAGGGAACTTGGGCTTGCCAGGCAGGTGCTGGAACCACTGAGCTAAGTATCTGGCCCCAGCAAATGGTTTTTGAATGACTTTCTCCATTTAGAAGCTTAGTAATAGCTGAATAATATGGGAAATGCTGTTAATAATTTGCGAATACTGACACTGTAGCAAATATTGTTATAATTGTTTGAAAAAGAAGAATGGGCCTATAATTATATAACTGGTTTCAGGGTAATGTATGTATTTCAGGAATAATTATATTCCAGACACTTGGTAATTGATAACTTTTACCTTGTTTCTGAAGATTCATCAATATTAGTGGTATTTCAAGTGTGATTAGCCTTTTGTGTTGGGGTTTTAAATTTTAATATAGTTTACATGGGAAATAACTTGACTTTTCCTCTATTGACTTATTCTGATCATCCAGCTGCCAAGGTAACAATTTCCAGTATTCGTTTTTATTTTAATCTGAAGGTGATGTGAGCACTGTTAGATGTAAAGACCGTGGTGGGCACTGTGAGGGATGGAGAGATGTTCAAGGTAATGAGCCAACACTAAAAACTGCTTATAAACTAGTAGAAGAGGTCCGAGAAGCAGATGAATATCCAAGTGCAGCAGATCTATGGTGGGGTAGGATCTACCCTGAAATGTTCAACTCTACTGCTCAGCTTCCACCCAATCTGTAGAGTTCAGAAACATCACAGACCTGAAGCCTTTTCACTTCTTAATGCTTGCTGCTCATTCAAGTTACTTGGGGAATTTAATATGTGAATCCTGCCCTAAGTTTATTAAATCATAGGCATGTCAAGAGGGGCCCATTCTGTGCTGCCTATAGTGTCAGGCATTTATCTGCTTGGGGAGAACCCAAGTTAGCTGGTGAGGGCCAGTGATACAGTTAACAATGGAGTGGATACCTTCTTTCATGGTTCTATGCCTTCTTATTCCTTCAAGAACACATGGTTTTGGTGAGGGTGGCAGTGGAACAGGGTTGTGGACGATGAGAAAAGTGCAAATATATTACTATTGGTACTATCATAAGTACTATTGATGCTATTAATATATTTTGTACATTGATTATGTCACACAACAATTTTCAAAATGATTTTGTGCCACTAGACTTAAAAATGTAGGTTAATTGTTTCAAAATTATGAACTAAAACGTATTACAAAATACTATAAAAATAAAATTAAGAAACTATGCCAAGGGCCGGAGGGTTAGCTCAGTGGTTCCGGCGCCTGCCTTGCAAGCGCAAGGTCCTGAGTTCGATCCCCGGTAACCACATATAATGCTGGGTGTGGAGACTCACGCCCACCAACAATCAACACCGCATACTACAATGCCGGATGTGGTGGCTCACGCCTGTGATCCCAGCACTCGGGAGGCAGGGACAGGAGGATTGCTGAGTTCGAGGCTTGCCTGGGCTACATAGTGAGCTCAGGGCCAGCCTGAACTACAAAGTGAGACCCTGTCTCAAAAAAGCAAAAAAAAAAAAAAAAAAAAAAGAAACTATGCCAAGAAGAAAGTTGTGACTGAATTACAATTTCTTGCCTTTGGGTAAAATTTCTTTATAACTATTCTAAGAATATATGTAATAGAAGTAAGTGGGCCTGTGATGGCCAGACATGGTGTTGCACTCCTGTAATCCCATCACTCAGGAGGCAGAGGCAGGAGTATTAATGCAAGTTCAAGGCCAGCCTGGGCTACATAGTGAGACTCTGTCTCAAACAAACAAACAAACAAACAAAACAAAACAACCCCTCCAAAACAACAACAAAAACCCACCAACAAAAAAACTCTGTGAAGAAGAAACCACTTCAAAATAATTTCATTATGGGCCGGAGGGTTAGCTCAGTGGTTCCGGCGCCTGCCTCGCAAGCGCAAGGTCCTGAGTTCGATCCCCGGTGACCACATACAATGTTGGGTGTGGTGATTCACGCTCACCAGCAATCAATACCACATACCACAGTGCTGGGCATGGTGGCTCACGCCTGTAATCCCAGCACTCGGGAGGCAGAGACAGGAGGATTGCTGAGTTCGAGGCTTGCCTGGGCTACATAGTGAGCTCAGAGCCAGCCTGAACTACAAAGTGAGACC
>PVIC010011902.1:0-40606 GCA_004025085.1 Thryonomys swinderianus
GGCCCCCTGATGTGAATTCTTAAGACCCACTGCTGCCTCTATCAGCAGAGGCCTGTCAGCTACTATTTTTGAAGTCAGTGATGCCTTAATTTGTGGTTTATTATTATTGCCGTTACTGTTGTTTGTCATCAGTTGGACTCTAGGGGTAGATTTTAGCTCCACTGTAAACTGTTGTAGCCAGTTCACTCTTTTTAAAAGAAATAACTTTATTGGTATATTTATACACACAATATGATCACATTTAACATTGAGAATTTGTACCTGCACATGATACATCTTGATTCTAATTTTTTTCCCTTTCCCCTGCTCTCCCTACAACACCACTCCCATTTACATAAGCTTTGTTTCCTTTGCCTATCAAGTTTCCCCTTTCCCTTCTTTTCTTCCCCCTACCCACCCTTTCCCTTTTCCTTTGGCATATTTTTTTCCTATGTCACATTACCTATCATACATTTTGGGATTCATTTACATCTAGAGAAAAGATATGGTACTTACATATCTGTGTCCCATTTATTTCGCTTATGATTATGTCTTCAGGGTGCATTCATTTGAATATAAATGACTCGAATTTATCCCTCTTGATGGCTGTGTAATATTTCATTTTATTAAAAAATCACATCTTTATGTACTCCCCTGCTGATATGCACTGGGGCTGTTTCCAAATTTAGCTATCACAAACTGAGCTACTGTAAACATGGGTGTAAATATATTGCTATGGTATGATTCTTTTCATATATACCTTGAGTCCTAGTTTTTCAAGGTGTTATAGCCAGTTTACGCTCTAGGTAGCCCATGTGGATAGGACCCACCTCATCCCCGCACGGTCTAGGGTTGATCCTCTATCATTTGCTGCTGTACTGAATTCTGGAAATATAGAAACAGGCCAGCTCAGACATCCATGGCCTGATCCCGAGGCATGGTGGTTTCTTGAACTCTCAAATCAAAGGCTCACATGTCAAGTTCACTTTGGGGACCTCACAAAAGCTTTTAACTTTATGTTAGAGGTAGACACTGTCCCCCAAGCCTTCCTCTTTAAAAGGGGGAAGGAATTACAAGACATTGGCAGTTTTCTCTACTTTTAACCCTTTTCTATGCCTGAGATGAGGGACTTATGAATTGATTGATGGTGATTGTGTTGTACTCCTTTGAAAATTCTTTTGACTTGATGCCTGAAATTGCCATTTTAAAGTGTTGGTTAAGACTTCCACCTCATCATCTTCTTACATGTTATTAGTTACATGTTGCTGTTAGTTATTTTTCCATGTTGTTAGTTGTTCAATTTTTGTTCTTTGATTTTTCAGGAGAATAGAGATACTTGTTATATCTCTAGCACCAACACAAATGGCTAATTTACAAGGAGAAGAAATAAATTACTTACTGAATGAGTGAATGACAGTGTTATTAAAAAAAAGATGTTGCTTTGGCATCAAAATTTGAAATAGCAATTTCATGTGATATTTTATTAATAGTAGAGAGATAATATTTCCAGTATCAGTATTATAGATGTTCTAAGCTAATTATAGTTTGTTCTACATATATTTAGATTGTTTTCTGAAGGAATATAAGAATGGTATATCTGGCCAGGCGTGGTGGCTCACGCCTGTCATCCCAGCACTCAGGAGGCAGAGACAGGAGGATTGCTGAGTTCGCGGCGGCTTGCCTGAGCTACATAGTGAGCTCAGGGCCAGACTGAACTACAAAGCGAGACCCTGTCTCAAAAAAAAAAAAAAAAAAAAAAAGAATGGTATATCTGTTCTATTTTTTTGTATACAATTTGTTCCTTAACTAAGTTTTTTTCTAAAAAAAATTTCAATATTTATCTTTCTTGAAAAGTATAAAAATTAGTATCCCTACGATTGAATTTTGGCAGGTCTGTATTCTTTGGAAAAGGATCAGGTAACATTATTTGATATTCTGTTATGAATATTGAGATACTAATCCCAATAATTTCCTAAATGAAAAGTCATCTTACACCTCTGAAGAAACTATGGCTGTACCTGGGTGTGGTGGCACATACCTGTGAAACCAACACTCTGGAAGATGGAGGGAGAAGGGGTGTAAGTTTGAATCAATCATGGGTCACTTAGTAACTGAAAAGATCCTGCCTACAGACGGCTGGGCCCGTGGCTCAGTGCAAAGGTCCTGATTTCAACTCCCAGAACTGCACATAGAACAAAACAAAAGGAAAAACAAAATACGTTACCACACTCTATTTGACTGCTACTATTTGATTTTTGCTGTTGGAGTACCTTTACCATGAAAAATGATAATCCCAAAGAATACTTAAAAGTGTTAGTAGTGTTCACCATAGAGCATTTTTGAAATTAGTTTACAAATATTACATTGAAACAAAGATGAGAAACCTATCCCAATATTTGTATGTCAGAGATACCCAGCAACTTATTTCTTTATATTTTTTGGTCTTTTTATGCTATATGTGGCCTATCTTGTATTTCTTTTTTAAAATTTTATTGGTACATTTTAGGTATACATTATGATCATAATCAACATAGCAAATTTGTACCAGTACATGACACATCTTTTTTTTTTAAATTAATTTTTATCTTTATTGGTACATTGTATATACCCATCATGATCACATTCAATATTGGGAATTTGTACCAGTATCTGACATAATTTAATTCTCACTTGTTCCCATTCCCCTACCAACCCAACAACTCCCAACCCCTAAATGCATAAATACATGACACATCTTAATTGTCCTTTTTTCCCATTTCCCTGCCTTTCCTACAACCCCTCGTAACCTATATACAATAGCTTTGTTTTTTTATTTGTAAACCATCAAATGTATTCTTTCCTCTTCTTTATTACCTCCTACCCCCTTTTCCCTTTGCCTTTTGAACATTTTCTTCCAATTTCACAATACTATCATACATTTTAGAGCTCATTTACACCTTTAGTTTCTCACACCAGAGAAATGATATGGTATTTATACATCTGTGTCCTATTTATGTCAGTTATGAGTATGTCCTCAAGCTACAACCATTTGAATATAAATGACTCAAATTTATTATTATTTATAACTAATATTCCATTTTATAGAAAAACCACATCTTCTTTATCCAGTCTCCTGTTGATGAGTATTTGAGCTATTTCCAAGATTTAGCTATCACAAGCTGAGCAGCTATAAACATGGGTGCACATATGTCCCTGTGAGATGAATCTTTTAATTCTTTCATGTATATCCCTAGCAGGGGAATAGCAGGGTCAAATGGGACCTCTAATCCTAGATTTTTAGGAATCTCCACATTGATCTCAACAGTGGTTGCACCAGTCTACATTCACACGTACAGTGGAGAAAGGTTCCTTTCTCTCAACTGCCGAGCCAGGATTTGTTTGTGGTTGATTTCATGATAGCAGCCATTCTCTGTGGCGTGAGATGGAATCTCAGTGTTATTTTCATCTGCAACTCTCCAACGAATAGTGGTGTTGAACATTTTTCATATGCTTCTTATTGACTTTTACTTTTTCATCTGAAAAGTGTCAAAGCTATGTTCTATTTCATTAATTTCTTCCATCACTTGTGTCTAATCTGTTTTTTAATTGAATTTTTATTGGTACATTTTACATACAGCTCAAATCACACACAATATTGGGGAACTTGTACCAGTATGTGACATAAGTTAATTCTCATTTTTACCCACATCCCTATCTACCACAATCCCCCACCCCTTATATACCTACCCTTTCATTTTCTTTTCAATGTTTTAAATTATATATTGGTATAAGATTTGGTAACTATATTTAAAGAATCTTTCTATTGTTTTTGTAATATCTTGCTGAACATTTTTCTATTTTCTGTTACACTTTTTTTTTTTTTCCTGAGACAGCGTCTCGCTTTTGTAGTTCGGGCTGGCTCTGAGCTCACTATGTAGCCTAGGCAAGCTTCGAACTCAGCAATCCTCCTGTCTCTACTTCCCAAGTGCTGGGATTACAGGCGTGAGCCACCACGCTCGGCTCTGTTACACTTTTTAAGTGTAGTTTTAATTCTGTACTGATGGTCTTATGTCTGAATTTGGTCCAAGCTGTTTTATCTGATAACACCTGCCCACCTTATGCTGATTTCCTCATCCAGCTTCTAATTTTTGTTTTGCTTTTCTTTTTAGTAAGGATCCCCCATTCCCAGTTGGAATACTGTAGATTCTAAATTGTTGAACTGATGCCACCCGGTTAATTATTTGGGGATTGTTTTTTATATTTTTGGCTGGGGGATTCTACTGTTATTCTTAGAGACAGCATAGTACCATGATGGTTTCTGTTTTAGTTTTTAAGAGATAATTTAATTTTTTCAGGTTAGATTCTCAGGCTAAATCGAATATTCTTGTTACTTCCCTAAACTTTCCTAGATGTAATTATTTTCTCCCTCTCCTCTGTCATTCAGGGAATCACACATTCACCTTCCAAGCTCGTTATAGATAAAACAAGTTTGACAGCCAGCCTCCCATGGGTCCCAGGTGAGGCTCATGACCTTCTGTGGACGTTTACTATGTAGGTCCTAAAAATGATGCTTTTCCTGTGATCACCTATTGAGCTACTTTACAGAGTATTTGGCTTTACATTTCTTCTTTGTACTAGTACTAATAATTTTTCTTTCTTTTTCATTCATTCATTCATTCATTCATGCATTCATGCATTCATTCATTCATTGAGACGGGGTCTCACTTTGTAGTTCAGACTGGCTCTGAGCTCACTATGTAGTCCAGGCATGCCTTGAACTCAGCAATCCTCCTGCCTCTGCCTTCCGAGCACTGGGATTACAGACAAGAGTCACCTGTGGCATGTGATACTGACTGCTGGTAGGTGTGAGTCACCATGTCCCATATGTGGCTACCAGAGACCGAACTCAGGACTTTGCACTTGCTAGGCAGGTTCCAGAACCACTGAGCTAAATCTCCAGCCCAGAATTTTTCTTTCTTTTAAGCTCATCTCTGGAGGGAGCTCTTTCCCTAATCTTTTTTTCCTTTTGGGGGATTTAGCCCATGACTTTGTGTGTACTATGCAAATACGTCTAGAAGTGAGTCACATTTCAGTCCTGTATCTCTGCTTCGATGGCTAGGGAGGCTCTTTCTCACTACAGTAGATGAGGTTGTCGGACCTGGGATGAAAAAAGTATAGTTTTCTGTTTAACCAGTTCCTTTTTTGGTGTTATTTATTCATACTAGCCGTCTCTCTCCCATTCTTATTTTGCTTTGTTCCCATGTTAAAATGGTCTCATAATTTCAATTTTTTTCCTAAATGAAAATCTAGATCTATCTATAGACGTTCATTTTTTCTCATTCACTATTAGTGGCTAGGAATGTAATGTATTACATCTTACCTTTTAACTTAATGTACATAAAACACTTCTGGGGTAAAAAAAAAAAGCATCTTTTTAGCTGAAAGAAATGCAATTAATGTTTTGGTGAATTTGAATGTGGCATTTCAATAATCCTACCTGGTATAACAAACCAGAAAGTAATAGAAATCTTCACAATAAACCAGTAGGATATGAAAGCTTTTCTGTGTTTTTCATTACTGGGTCATTATTTGCCATTCTTTACAATTAAACAATTGTTTCCAGGCTCTGAAGTTCAACAGATTTTAGACAAACCTCACAAAAATGGAAACTGAAGCACTAAAAAGTAAAACACCATAATTAAGAGAAGAAAATTTCAAGGAAGACATTTTTCATAGCAACAGAGACAGGATTGCTATTTGTGAAAGCTCAAAGTATATGTAGATTCTATTTCCCTTCAAAAAGACCACAGAATGCATTTGCAGCCTTACATTTCAGATCACCAAAAGGTGGCAGTGTTATACTTGATTACCTCACTCATCTGGAGGGGAAATTTTCAGATGCATCCTGCCCCTAGTTGACTTTCTACTGCAATATTAAACAATGCTAATATTGTCACAGGTACCAAAACATAATTATGATCAGGGGAATATTTTTCACAATAGCAGCATTACAGAATCAATTTACTGTATGGGAAGATTTGATAGGAACAAAACCACATGAGATATTTTAGAAATCATTAGGACATATGGATGTTTTGCACGCATGGTATTTTGTCATTAGACTATCTCTTTGCGGTTCTCCTCTGTCTTGAACATTGATTGCTCCATTTTATAACGTTATCCTAGCAGTGATTTATTTTTAGGACTAACTAGGTAATGCAAAAATAATTCTGATTTTGTATCCGTAGCTCACAATGTATTTCCTCAATAAGCAAATAACAAACATGCCTGAACATTGGTGAACAGATTAAAAATATACACAGATATATTCCTAAATCCTGAGTATTATAATAAAAGTAACTAAAAATTGGAAAAGAATTCTACATCAAATTCTAATTCTGTTTTAAAATCTTAAATGAAAGCTTACATGAGGCAAAAAATTCTCTAAGTATACCCTGGAAATAATTTGCTTGACAATAATTATAAACAAAATCCAGATTTCTTAATTAAAATAGTAAATACTGGTTCACCCACTTACTCTGGAATGAGTTGTATGTGTGGAGACTGCAGTTAGAGTGGAGCCTTCTATTGGCACTGCTGGACAGCCTGTCAGTGTCTGTATAAAAACTCATTTTTCTAGACCACTGCAAAACACGGCAAAGAGCTGCAGATTGTTATTTCCTTAGCTAAAGCTAGGCACTGGGATTACAAAGCAGAAGTTTAGGAAGTTAGATTTTGAGTTTGATTTATATACTGAAACTTTCCCTTTTAGTCTCATAGATGTGGGAAAATTTTTTCCCCCAATATTCTGATTGCAGTTTTGAACGTGACCACTTTAGCTATGGCCTCTACTATATAAAAGGTACAAAATGGCTACATTTGGCAATGAGACAGAAAATATTAATAGTGAACTGTGCATAACAGTTTTAATTTTAAATTTGCTTTCAGGCAGTGGTTTTATGTAACTGAAGAATAGCTATTTTTAGTTGGTGAACTGAAATAAACTTTATAATTGATTTTGTGAAAATGAATAAAAATTCATTTACTTTTAAGTTATCGGTGTTAATAGCAGAGCATTTATTTAAAGCTCTTTTAACACTGAGTCCAACCAAAATTTCTAGGCTAGCTTTAATTCTTTCTTCTATTTCCTTATCTCCCCAAACTGAAGAAACTTGGATGGTAGTCAGATTGTCTCTGCCTTGTCAGTGAAAGAGGAAAAGTAAAAGTCATGCATCATCTCTGTCCTTTAGATGAACATTCAGACAGCGTACTCTTCTGTAATAGTTCTCAAGGAATAAAAGAACAGTATATATAACTTGAAAAGACTGAAATTAAATCTTTTCATTTCAAGAGAACTACTGTGAGAACACATTTCGACCGTTCCTTCAGAACTGAATTTGCGCCTGCTGAAGTGAAGCATTTAGCAAAGACTGGCCAGCACTGTTACAGCTCACCGTGGCCTAAGACAATATTCTTTGCAGATAAGTGTTTTGGTTAATAGCTAAGGGGTTTGTTTAGCTCATAGGTAAGTGCTTATAAAATATTCTCTAAGTGAATTTCTTGGTGCTCATTCTACTGGGTGTCTATATGCCAACCAGGGGATCAAGTGTGGAGATATAATAGTGCATAGGAAGCGAGTTCTCTCTTCAGGAAGCAGTGCAATTTAATAATACCTGGCATTTATTATTTATTATGTGTCACATCTCATACTAAATTTCTCTGTCTCTTTTTGGACTGCAAATTGAGGCTATGGCCTTGGGCTAAACACACACTCTACAGCTTAACTACACCATTAGCCACCATCTTTTTGTATGTATTAATTCATTATATCCTTTGAAAATCCTGTGTGATAAAAACTTATCTTCATTTTACAGGTCAACAGACTGAGGCACAACATAGAAGTGGAATCGGAATTCAAATTCAGTTTGATTCCTGAAAGAGGTTTTTAATCATCAGCGGTTTTTAATGCCTCTTTAATTCTAGCACAATGGATTGATTTCTTCCCAAATTTTGTTGGCTAATCTTCAGTCTTAGTGCATAAATTTTCCATACCAGCAATCAGCTCCTTAGGTAAATGACTTCACCGTAAAATTTATTTGAAAAATGTTGAATGCTTACCCGCCCTCCGTCTTTGTTTAATCTAACATGCTCGATGCTTTGGACATATCTCTCTGTGAAGATAGGAAAGTTAAACACCTCTCAGAGCAAGTACTCTAAATAATATATTGGCAAATGTTGTCATAATGATGGTTTTATGTTTTTTTTTAAATGTAGTACAGTAAAAGTCATTACTACTAATTCCCTTCAAAATATTCTTTCTTACTTTAAGTACAGTTACCCCATTCTTTTCCCCTTGTTCTGAAACATGTCTAAAAATCCCCTATCTTGTCTTTAGTGGTGCTGTCATGGTTGCCTCAAAGTCTTGAATCAACTCAGAACACTTACTTTTACTGATTATTTTTATTTTGGGGAAGAGCTTGAAGTTAGAGGAGGTCAGATACAGAGAATTAGGGGGTGAGGACACACTGTCACGCATGTACAAGGCTACCTTTCAGTCTGATGGCCTTCAGCATTAGCAGTCACCATATTTTCCATTGTACCTCTTAATGACGCTTAGCAAATAGGGCTCCCAGAACTGCTGCAGAGACTGGCAAGGATGAGATACATGTGTCCACAGTTAGGGGGAGTGCTTTAAAAGGGATTAAAAGTAATGTCTCTTGTAATACTTTATAACATCTAACTATTCACCATATATTCTGAGCATTCTTTGTCCATGCATCAGACAGTTTAGACACACTTATATCAGCCTTTGTTTGTTGTATACAGATTATTTGACTTAAAACAGAAGAACCCACGTCTTCTTTTCTTTTCCACACTCAGAAACTGATAATCTCCCTCGAAAGTAATGGAAACACTCTTGAGTCAATGTGAATTTTCAGTGTTATTCTTTGTGAGTAGAGGAGCGTAAAAAAGCTTTTTTTCCTCTTTTGTTTTTTCTGTCCTCTTGCCACTGCACTGTGATATTCCAGGAGCAGATGTGAGACACTGATAAGGAGTGAAGGCATATCACTGAGGAGGGGACACTGTACAACTTCAAGGTCTTAAAGGCGTGAAATCCCTGGCTTGGTCTAGCTTTGTTTCTCTCAGACATAACAAGGTTATTTTGAAGAATGATTTTTCCATATTCATGTGTAAGGATTTTTTTCCTCCACCAAGTGTTTCAAGAGGAATACGAACACTGAGGATCAGCTTTTCAGTGTGTACAAACCAACAAAAACTGACAAGAATTTCAGTTTTCTAGGGCCTTGCCTATGACATGTTGACTTTTATGAAGCCTTTTCTAGTACATTTTCTTTTTTAATGTACTTGGCAACCCCACGGTAAGATATTCTCTCTCCCCAGTTCATAGAAGCAGCACTTTGGGTTGGGTTAATGGATTCTTTATGGTTACTCTTCTATAATGCCAAAGTGACTTTTCCAAAGTCATTCAGACACTAAATAGCAAAACCAAGATACAAGTCTGCTTTCCTGGCTGTAAATCCCCTGCGGCTCCCTTACCAAACACTGTGGTCTTCAAACATCCCCTGCAGGACTTGTGGATGTAGAAAAATTGTAAACAAAAGGACTGAAGAATTTTTATGACATTCTTGGGGCACATGTTAAGTGATAAGGTAGGAGTGGCGACTAGATAGGTCCCTACTGCAAATGGAGAGTTGAAAAAGCAAAAGTGTCACTATTTTAGTCAATGAATTTTAAGCTCATGCCCTTTATTTCCTGGCTTTACCCTTCCCAATGGTTCAGTAAAATGGGTGATTTACTGTTTGGTTTGGAGGGGGATCATGCTGGAACATTCGTGGGATTATTATGTAGAGCGAAGCACCCATTGAAATCTGCAGATTTAGAACAGGAAAAGCTCAGGGTTTGGACGGCTCCAGATTTCCATGGAAATAACTTTTGCCCCCCTGGAGGGCTCTTAAAAACATGACCAGTGTGTTGACATTTGTTCCACTATGTTTACAAGATCTTCTCAGATTGGCCTTTTCCTAAGAAGTCTCATTGATTTAAGAAGTGTGCCTGAAAATATTTGTAAATTAATACATCTCCGTATGAGGAATTCCTGAATTAGAGTAGAAATTATAAGCAATTTAGCTTAACTTTATTTCCCCCACATGGCTGAAGGACAATATGCAGTTCATAAGCACTACGGATAGATACTCTTTTTCTAGGAAAAGGCGATAAAGTCTACAGGGATATACTATTAAGTAATATTGTGCATTGGATTAGTGTCTCACTGTAAGAAATGTTATAGCAGGTCAGAATATAAAAAATTGCAAATAAGAAATTAGTGCTTTCAATTCAATGATATTATTCATTTTGTTAAATATAGACTATAATTACTAGGTAATTTAGTACCGGTGAATAACTGATTTTTCCATTTTTATTTTGAAACTTCATCCATCATTAAAATCCAGACTTATTGTTGGTATTGTTTCTGTTATAATTTTGCTAGAAGTATTGACACAGTCGTGCGTGTTTCAGGATTTCTATCTGTATCTTAAAACACTAATCTAATGTAGGGTCGATGGCTGTCACACTCATATCCATCACTGTCGATTCAAAAAAGGAAGTTCGCTTCTCCGAGGGGAGGAGTGATCACACTGCGATCTGATGCCATCGCTGCCTTGCTCTTGAACATGCAGCAGTGGAAAATATAACTGTGGTAGAAGGAAGAAGAAGGGAGATTAGGAGAGGAGGGGAGGGGAGGATGAAATCCCTCAGTAGGAGAGGAGTGGTGAAAGGTGGAGATAAAGAAAACAGTTCCACACTTGAAAGTGAGTTCTAGATAAGAAGATTGCCGGGGATAGGGCTTTTAAAAATGGAAACACAGAGATAGTTTATTGTGAGATAGAGAAACGGAAAGAGATATAAAGAGTGCAAGGGTTAAGAAGAATCCATCGACTTTAAATGTAGAAAGTAATCAGAGAAAAAAATGGCAAGGAGATTCAGCGTGAGGGGAAACTTCAGAAATAAGCATGACCACTGGGAATGTGTCCCCATCCGTGTACCCCCCCCATACACACATGCACCCCTCTAAAATCCAGGAGTAGGGGTAAGTTTTAGAGCAGAACTTTTTCCTACAGACATGAAAGTCACCTTTATGCGTTCAAGGGATTGAATCTTTAAATTTAATTTTTAAACTATGAAGGAAGCTTTATGATTTGCATATTAATTCAAGAAAGAGCTGCAAAAGATTACAGAGAGAACTGCGAAATAAGTAGATGGCATTTTGAAAGATACAGTCTCATTCACTGTTATACAGTAGCACTTTATTTTTAAAAATTTTAATTGATTTTATTGGTACATCTTATATACACATTATGATCACAATCAACACTGAGAATTTGTACCACTACATTTTTTCCCATTCCCTGCTTGCCCACATCCCTACCTACTATATACATACGCTTTGTTTCAGCTTTTGTTTTTGTTTTTGTTTTCTTTAGACAGTGTCTCCCTCTGTAGTTCAGGGTGGGTCTGAGCTCACTATGTAGCCCAGGCAAGCCTCAAACTCACTAATCCTCCTGCCACTGCTTCCCTAGTGCTGGGATTACAGGTGTGAGCCACCATGCCTCACACTATGGTATGTGGTACTGACTGCTGGTAGGCATGAGTCACCACACCCAGCACTGTTGTATATGGTTACGGGGCATCAAACCAGGGACCTTGTGCTTGCTAGGCAGGCATGGGAACCACTGAGCTAAATCTCTGTCCCCCCCTTTTACAGTAGCACTTTATATAGGAAATTGGATTTTAAGCTCAGTGGTCAAATATGTATATCCAATCAAATTTTAGAAACAACTCATCTTTGGGAAGAGCAAGGACTGGGTTTTATTTATTTTTAGGTTAGGTGTGAAGTAACCTAGTGACTAGTGTCTAAGAGGGTGCTGGTTGTAAGTCTCATGTATTTGTTTAAATTACTTATTGTACATGAGTAATTGAATATGAGTAATCAAAGAAAAATTTAAAAAAGATTTTTCTAACTTGAAATCCCTTTTTCTGATACTGGAACAGTCTTACTAAACAGTTGTTTACATGTTGCCAAAGTATTTGTTAGATGTTCTCAACTTTGAAAACTGCTTGCCATCCCAGCAGTCTGGGAGGCTAAGGCCTGAGGATCACATGTCTCAGCTCAGCCTGAGCCACTGAATAAAACCCTGTCTCCAAGTCAAAAACAAAGTAAGGCCTGGGAACGTGGCTCAGTGTGAAGGTCCTGGCTTCAATCCTCGGTTATCATGAAACACACAACACACACACACACACACACACATACACACACATGCGTGCACACACACACACAGTTTAGAATAAGCAACTGATGTCGAAGTGCCTTCCCAAGAGTTATGACTTCGTTGATCTTGAGTGTGACCCAACCATCATTTTTCTTAAAATGCTCCAACCCCAATTTATGGTTCTAATATGCAACCTTACTTAAGAAGCTTTGTGTTAGATGAATACTATACAGGTCAAATATTAATAATTATTTACCTTCCCTATTATTAGCTATATTTTCTCAGGATATTATGTATTAGGAAACATGTTGCAGAATTCCTGTGGATCTTTGGTAACATATATATGAATTGTTTTTATTGATGATGGACAATTTCTATGATATGTTCAGGACTTGTTAGGATCAAAATCAACCCTAAACTTTTGGAAGAATATCCTATAAAATATTGCATATTCTTTGGAGCAAGAGATACTAAGAAAGCTAGGACCTTTTTATTAAGCCATTACAAATAGTAGCAATAACATGATCGAAGGAGATAAACATATACTAGTGACTTTTTCTAGGTCTTATTTTCCACTGAGGATCACTTTATTGACAATGGAGATTATCGAGGTAAATTTGCAGTTGTCCCTTTCATTGAACTTTCATACACTTACAGGCTTGGAATTGGTCGTTGAGTCAGTAAGATACATGTAGTATACTCAAGCATCTACAAAAGGGTAAAGTCTGAGGAGTATGGGTTTGAAACCCTCCATGTGGCACTGACATACCTCATGCAGTAGCTCCATCTGACAACAGTGTACTGTGTGGTTCACCTGTGCTCAGTCTTAGCAGGACCAGTGGTAATTGCTGAGCTTTATTAAGCAAAAACCAGTCATCTTTGGGCTGCTCTCATTGTGATATGGACCATAAAACCTAACAACTTTAATTCAATAAACTTTTCCTATAGTGGTAGACCAATGTGTTTTCCCAGTGCTAATGTACTTCACTACACAATGGTTTTCCTTCGGAGTCACAATAACATTCTATTATTGATAGAGATTTGTACTTGATTTTATATACATATGAGTCAAGGCAAGTAACAACTGTTTTAAATGAAAAGACACTCCCAGAGTAAGGGAGCTAGCTACAAGAGAAAAAGTGTTCCATCAGCTTGTGAACCTAATGAATCCTTACAGTTATGCGCTTACTACTCTAAAGAACTGAAACCATAAATAAGACCAAAGTTAATGTGAAATAGAAAAAAAAATTGTTCAAAAGAAACTAGGGAGGAGAAAGAGGGAAAGGAAAGCTGGAAAAAGGGAAAAATGAGAAAAGAAATGGACATGGGGCTTTTGTAAGAAGAGAACAGCAGAGGGAATGAAGGGAGGGGAGGGAAATGGGGAAAAAAAAGAGGACTCAAGATACATCATGTACAAGCACAAATTCCCTATCATGAAGGGGATCATTTATGTATATCTAAATTATGCCAAGAAAATTAAAATTTAAAAAACTCAAACACAAGATAAATAAATACCTGACACTGTGTTCATCTTAGTTTAAAAAAACACACACATACAACTTGTTCAACACTGAGTGTCTAACGTGTGCTGTTCTAGACTGTTAGACAAAACCCTGATACCCTTCTGCTCCCATTCTGTTAGGAATAAGCAAATTATTCTTAGACTGATAACTCCATGTTAGCATAATTTTAATGGCCTTAAGTCACCTGACCATAAAGCTGGGAGATTTTGGTTGTTTCTAAAGCACACAGTCCATAACGCATCACAACCACACAATAAATATTTACCGACTGAATAAATGAATTAAGAAGTTATGCCAAATGTTTAGTTATTGCGAATGACTTTTTAGAACTATAAAGTGCTCTGAAAACAAAAGTATTCTTTCCTGGTCAACTACATGACTGCTTACCGATCAACCTAGCTAATTAATTAAAATGACAGTGTAGATGATGAAAAAAAAACATCTGGCCAAAGACTTGAACTTACCAAATGTCTTGGGGTGAGTTAATTGAAATTCATTTTTTAGGTACAGTCATCATATTAGTGTTTCATTAATAATATCTAACTTCAGTGATTAAATATTGTTTTATTCTCCCTACAGCTATTAACATATAGGCTCCTGAAGTAAAACAATATTCATTAGAAACACAAGATATTTAGCTCTTAAAAAATTGTCTGTTCAAATAAAATTATTCAATAACTCATAGTTTGTTCAAAATAATGCAACACAGCCGGGCGTGGTGGCTCACGCCTATAATCCCAGCACTCTGGAGGCAGAGACAGGAGGATTGCTGAGTTCAAGGCTTGCCTGGGCTACATAGTGAGCTCAGAGGCAACCTGAACTACAAAGTAAGACCCTATCTCAAACAAAACACAACACAACACAACACAACACAACACAACAAAACGAAACAATAATACAACACATTGCAAAAGTTTTCAGTAGCTGTCTTTATTATCCATTTCCAGGATTTCCTTAAGTCAGTGGTCAGACAAATAATGTAGACTTCATGGGTTGCAATCTGTCCCAGGTTACTGCATGCAAATGGAAGTCAGATGGTGGTGTCCCAGCCCCACTCTGCGTGCCTTTTGGAACTGTGCTATTTCATACCATCTTTTCTGTTTACATGTAGGCTTTGATTTTGGCTCAGAAAGAGTGAACCGAAGACAATTTGAAATGACAGATGCTGCCCTGTGGTGCCCTTGCTCATGCCATGCCCAAAGCGCCCCTGAGGGGGGCTACCTTCCCTGTTAGTCCCACTGGGTCCTCTGCAGCCTCCTGTACCACCACTTCCAGCAAAATCTTTCTGCTCTTCCTTAGGAATTTTATGATCATCTTCTAATGATTGGGGATTATTTGCAAATTTAAGAGATAATTTTGGAAGCCATATACTATTAACATTACGTTCTTATCTTTCATCATAGTCACATCCCCTATTAGGAGATTTTGTTTCAAGGAGAAACGAGGACCCAAAGAAAGTGAAATAAGTAGAATTTTCTAGAACAAAGCACATTTAAAAATGCTTCGAATTTCCCTTGAGTGGATTTCATTTGAAAAATCTGGAAAAAAGAAATTGGTCAATTGGACATGGTTTATGTATCCATGGACCAAAATGTCAGTTTTTTTTTTTTTCTTTTTTGCAGTACCGGGGATCAAACTCAGGGCCTTGTGCTTCTAAGGTTGGCTTGGTACCACTTGAGCTAAATCACCAACCCGTAAAATGTCAAATTTTAATGACTGAAAAAGAAGGCTGACAGAAAAATGGCAGCAGAGACATACTTTTTACATGGATTCCATTGTCTCCATTTCTTACCAGAAGGTCATTTATATTGGCAAGTATGCCATTGGGAGAGGTAGCTTTAATATGGAGACACCTCTTCAGGTGGGCTCTTCTCTAAGAGCAATTTTTGTGGTGATCTCAGTCTTTTTGTTCTCACTTCTCCTTTCCTGAATGTGCTTATTCAATATATTGAATTATGTATAGACTTTTAAAATACATGTTCAGAAATTTAAAATGTTTATACTGTGCAGTCACAAAATATTTTATCTTTTGAATTATTCTCACATACTCAGACACAGAGCTGCTGATGTGGTGCCAGATCTGCCAAATGAAAGGGTAAAACAGATTTACTTTCAATTACAAATGAGTTTGACTTTTAATTTAGAAGCTACCATTTCCTTGTTAGTCTTGGGGGATTTTTTTCCTTTACTTTGCTTTCTTCAATTCTCATGTTGATCTTTTTTTTTTTTTTTAAATAAGTCTGTTACTTCTAAAGTGAGTTAGAAGTGAAGATGGTGGATAAATGAACACTGAAACTCCCAACTAAGAATACTAGTAGCTAATTTCCAATATATAAAAAGACTACATGCCTGGGTAAGCAATTAAATTATAATTACACCAACTGATATTATAAATCACACATTGGGAAATGAGTTTTTGAGATTTCTGAAACCTGCATTATTTTTAATTTTCAGATGTATCAGGAAAAAAAGTCACCACTTATGGAAGAAGATAAGAATTGTTTCTTTAAGTGTGGCCAGTTTTTACTTCGTAATTATTTTACAAAGTGATAGGTTTTTTTTTTAACTTTGTAATTATATTACAAAGTAATAGCTTTGCTTTAGAGACATGGGGCACATCCATAACTCTGATAATTTAAAATACAAAAAACTGTAGCCTACTTTCTCTGGAACATGTCTTATAAATGTGCAGAAGAGAGATTTTGCTTGAAAATAATTGATTTGAATCTGTCCTGATGACCAAAAAGTGTCAGTTTGGTTTGGTTGTTAAAATTATTTCAGGAATTATAGCATTTTAAAAGATTTCCTATTGAAATGGTGCCTTTTTGACTTAACTTGCAGTCCACACTGTTGCCATTCTTGGTAATATCACTTTATAGAGTAGCTTCGCACACATCCCCATGTGGATCTGTTATCGTGGCAACTTTCTAGGCTATTAGTAAAGAATTTTCCATACAGCAAATGTTAAACAGCATCATGGCTATAGTGCAGGAACTCAGTACAAGAAACATGATGCATACAGTAAGATTCTACGAGCCCTTTCAGGGTCTTGCATTACCAGTGAACTGAACATGTAAGAAATATGACTGCTTTACAAATTCAGAACACATACATAAGAAGAAATTTAACATGAAACCAGGTGCCTGTAGGTAAAGGAAAAGCATTACACTTTCATAACAGTTCTAGAATGTGCTCAATACATTTTGGTATCAGGATGCTGTCCCAGCCAATAAATGGACTGTGATGGTCAAGGTTAAGTGAGTGCTTATAAGGAAAATTATAGCTGCACAAAAGCACTCTAGATTTCCACATTTTTAAGGGATTAAACATTCAGGGTAAACATGTACTTTTCTATTTCCTTAAATTGACTCTGGCATTTCAGAGAGGTGTGCACTTTACCCATCAAGATTTAGAAATTCAAATTTCAGTCGGCATGTAGTCACAAAGAGGATTTGATTCTCAGTCTCACTTGTGTCTATGTGTATGGGTTAAATCAAATCAAAGTACAATGTATGGCTTATAGAAAACATCTTACTTTTATATCTGCTTACATTTCAAATAAAACTACTTAAAATCTAAGAATTGTGAAACTTCCTTTTAGGATAATTGGATTTCAATGCACTGACTTAATAAGAAATATAAGGATAGATTTTCTGCTTAAAATTCGGAAAATATAAAGATACTTTAGGCTAGGTTATCTAATCACCATTATTGAAATACATACCTGCTATTTTGGGAGCTAGAATATATTTCCTGGTGATCAATTATCTTATATTTGGAAAAGATTTAGCTGTCCTTAAGAAACAACAAATTAACCTCAATTTTCAACTTGTTCTTTTTATTTTTTAAGAAGTAAGCTTTAAGGATTAAAAAAAAAGCCGAAGTAACCTCAAATACTAAATGGAGACATTTTAGGTTAACTTAGCCACAACCAGAGACTTAATACACAAGGATATTAAATATGTGCCATTTAAGAAAGAGATCTAAAAACATGGGATATAAAATGGGTGGCACAGTTTTCAATCTGTTACTTGAAAGCTGGCTTTTATTCTGTCTGGAGCTTGTATGTCCGCACATGCCACTGTTCTCTGTTAGATGCCTGGTGATAAAATCGTGAAAATGGAGGCTTTCCTGGTAGCAAAAGGGTTAAGTTCTTTTTGCTTTACCAGTTTCAAATTACAATGAGAAGCCTCTTCTTTCCCAGCAGGGTTGTGCTTACATTACTCTTTAGATCTCTCTTGAAGAGGGCTGGTATATTTGTGCCTGCTGGAGGTGGAATTAACAGAAGGAGAAAGGGATTGAATGGATTTACAGGAAAGATTTCCAGTGAATTCAGGGAAACACATTTACATGACTGGTCCAACCTTGAGTCTTATTTTACACTAAGACGGTACAAAAGATGGTAAAGTTATCACCAAGCTGCCGGATAAATATAGATTCCAACACCAAGGTGCAGAGCAACATAGATCTGGGATTCAGAAATCAGCATTTGTCTTGAAAAGAGCACAAGGGTTGAGAAGAACTCAAGAGCAAGTGAAGACATCTTGGGAACTACAGTTTATCAGAAGATCAGCTTTTGTTCAGTCAAATACCAAAGGCCTGATTATCACAAATTCATATAGGAATGCCTAGGCCATCTGATCAAAGACTCTTAGCCGTCTTCTGCCTCACGAGTGCAGGAAAACTTCTTCACAACTGTGGATAACTGGAAATCTTGAGGTTCAGCTTTTTTAGAAGTAACTATTCTTGACACATTCCAAAATATTTAAAATAGGACAGGAAAATCAGGGAGGATGTTGTGCTCAGAGATGTCACTGTCATGAAGAATAGGTAAATTTGTTTTTACAGCTACTGGGAAAGAGTACCTCCTAGGAACTTAAAGTATTTTTAAAAGTGGACAAGAAAGACTAAAAATATCAGCGTTTGCTGTGGACAAAAATGCCTCTGACTGTACTTTTGGTGAGGGGTATTGTGGGTTTCCTCTGCAGCTGCTGGGTTCTAGTGGGTTCTGCAAAAGGAGGTTTGGGAGATAATCATGTTCACTCCAGTTTTATTTATAGAAGATTACGGAACCACGAGAGACGGGAAATACAGAGGGAGATTCTATCTATCTTGGGTTTGCCTCACAGACCCAGACCTTTTTCACCTGGAAAGCAAGCGTCCTCTGCACCCCTCTTCATGCTGGACCTGTACAATGCTATGACCAACGAAGAAAACCCCGAAGAGTCAGAATATTCGATGAGGGCATCCCTGGCAGGAGAGGCCAGAGGGTCAAGGAAAGGATACCCAGCCTCTCCCAATGGGTATCCACGCCGCACACAGCTCTCTCGAAGGACGTCTCTGACCACTCAAAGTCCTCCTCTGGCCAGCCTCCATGACACCAACTTTCTGAATGATGCTGACATGGTCATGAGCTTTGTCAACTTAGGTATGTTGTTCATTTATTTGTTAATCTGTACTAGTCCAAGAGGAAGCTTCCCTAATGGTGAAGGGGCTGCTTTGTAGGTGGTCATGTTTATAGAAAGTCATTTTCTATATTTCTCCCCTGTAGCTTCTGTTTCTTTTCTTTCACTGATGTAATAGAAGATTGTGCTTTAGCCAATAAAGTCTTATACACAGTTACTAAGAAAAGCTAACTTTAAGTAGTTACAATTTTGGTGGATTTGGGTCTTTTCAGAGCTTGTTAAAATTTCAGCCTAGCTTAAATACATGAGTGAGAAGCAGTAGTATAAAAAGGGAAAATTTATGAGTATATATAAGGTTTTGGGAAAGAAACAAAAAGATGCATTAACATATGGGAAAGTTCTAGCAGCATTGTAAAGCATTTTTGGTTAATAATTTGAAGAAGACAATTACTGTAAAAATATTGATATGAGATTATCAAAGATTGAATACTTCTGTAAAATATCACTATCAAAAAATCGAGGATGGGATTATGAAATTCCATGAAAAATATTTTAGAAAAAAGTTTAATATTTCTTAAGTGTATTAATTAAAGTATATCATATCTACTTGACTTTTTTTCCCCACAGGAAAAGAAATGTAAGACATGCTATGATGGCCTTTACTAATACAAAATATCCCTTTTACTTGAGATAAAATAGTAATTGAGAATTCCTGTAGGGAGTTACAGTATTAGTGAATAATTTAAAAAACCTATGTTTTACTTATTATTTGCAAGTTATGGTAGCTTTGTAATAGTAAAAATATCAAATGATCTCACAGTAATATCAAAGAAATCATCTATTTAAAATGACTTTGGACATTCAAAGGAAAATAAAATTGAATATATTTTACTTTTGAAAATTGAAAACAGCAACAAACTTAATCAGCTGGAAAGATTAGGGAAGTTTAATATTAATGGAAGACCTTTTAAAATTTTATTTTACACATGAAATCTGCTTTAATTAAAATCAATGTGCTTTATTAGACACTTAATTAAAAACTTCCTTATAATATCTCAATGGAAATATTCTTTGAAGAGTCAGACAGTAACAAATCTTCATGACACATGGATGTTTTTGTAACATGCTGCTTGATATGTTGTGCTCATTTGCTCTTAGCGATCTTAGCATGAAGGATAAGGTGCCTAATAAATCAAATGTTCTATGTTGTGAAAGACAAAGCTCTCATTATTATGTTTTAGTAAGTGATCATTTTTTCACACTGATCAAGTAGCTTGGAGGCCTTTATTTCTGTATATAATTAGATTTCATTTGAAATTTTCAAATGTAGCGTAATTCCACATTAGTTTGAGTGCTTTTTTTCTAGTGTAAAGGACATTAAAATGTAGGTCATGATGAGCTGGTTTTGTAATGTTTCTAAAGTGTTATTGAAGAATTTAAACTACCTCCAATATTTTAATGGTAAAATTCCAATCTAGCATAATTTATGTATTAAAAAATAATTTGCTGGAGATAGCAATGCAGGTCATTTAAAATCTAGCAGAGAGCAATGCAGCATATACTTCAGAAAACAACAGCTCAGAAATAACTGTGTCACAGTAATGTTTTATTGTAATATAATTTTTTGATCACTCACATGAGAAATATTATTATTTTACAAAAGAATTGAGTTTTAATTTGTGTGCCTTTTTATCATTAAATAATGCTTTTGTTTTTAATGAATGAAATTTTCATTATATATTCATATTATAATAATTTTATATGACTGTATTGCCTATACCAAGGAATATAGTTATTCATTTTTTTCCTGTAGAAATAATAACTTTAGAAAACTTTATTTTTATCATGCTTGCACTGCTAAGGAGAAATTTATCCTCAGTGACAAACCGTATCATTTCTTCTTCTATAATTACAAAATGACTCATTAGAAATTACTAAAAATCTGATTATGATGGTAGATGAATTTCTTCTGGCAGTCCTGGGAGAATATTGTACCACAATTTTGCTATCTTTAGAATACGCTTTCTTATATAGCCAACCCTTACAACCAATCTCTATTTGGTAAAAAAATTTTAATTTGTATACTTTGCATAGTAAAAACAAAAGTTGAACCATGTCAGGAAAGGTGAGAGTGTAATATTATGCACTAAGGATTTCAGTGCTTTATGATAAAAGATTCATTAACAAACATTACTTCCAACTTGCCTCATGTTATCATAAGACTCAGGAGAATTTTATTGGCTTAGTATCTTAAAAGATGTCTATGTTGGTGGAGAGTAAGTGCAAATGAGTGAAACTGGCAGTAAGGAAGGGTTTCTCCTGGGGAAGTCACCTGGCTAAAATAACAGCGTGGAAAGGATCTGCTGACATTTCCCATAATAAGGTGAATTATATTGACAGAATCTATTGGAACGTTTTAAAAAATGCTCGCGTATTGTCTCGTCTGCACTTGTCATTCAGAAAGACGTTTGTTCGAATGTTTGCTCTTCAAGTGCAATTAAATTTAATCCAAGTGCAAATTCATATGTAACAAAATATCTACTTATAAAGTTTAAGGGAGATTAATAGACAAAATAAAATATAATAAAATTAACTTAAGGTATGTGAACATCTATATTAAAACCAAACATATTATTTTTAACTTTACATTATTTTAGCAATTTGTTTACCTTAAACAAATGTGATTGTGTACAGAAAACCTTTTGCTGGCTTGAAAGCAGTATTCCTAGGCCACATCTTGTCATTGTCACAGTAGGAGAATTTACAGGTTGAATTTTCCATTTTCTTCCTCTCCAAAAACTTTTGATATCAGTGGAAATTTAGTTAATCAATAATACTTAATTTGGTAGTAACAAAAATATTTCTTTTTTAAAACTTCTTTAACATTTCTTTTCAAAGTGCTAATAGTTTATACATTAAATGCCTATGCAAATGAAAGGAGTGATTAAATTACATGCTGTCAATATTTAAGTGTTCTCTACTTACACAGACATAGCATATAGTGTGTTTCTAAGATCCATAAAACATAAAAACTAATTTTCACTTGAATACTTAATACTAGTACTATATTACAGTGATATAACTTTCAGTAACTTCAGAGGGAATTACAAAGAAAATGGAAATTCACTTTTGCATTTTTTCTTTTTGCATTTTTCATAGGAAATTCACTTTTGCATTTTTTTTCTCTCAGGTTTTCCTGAAAAAGTTGAACTTTGAGCTTTTTGATTCACTGATTAGATGACTTGCAGATTTCTTTTTAGATATATTTCAAGGATATTTATTCTCAAGTGTAAAGGTATAAAAATATTATTCTTAAATTTTAATGTTTTTAATAACATGTTTAGTTATTAGAAAAGAAAAAATGATTTCAAAATTTTTAAACTAAGTCCTCTTCTAAGTCTTTAAGTCCTCCTCATAATTGGAAGAAAATTTTAAAACGTTTATGTATTCAGTTGACAGATTTGACAAACACATTGATATTTATTGTTTTTGGCTGACCAGAGAGTCCAGTGGAAAGGTATTTATACAAATCTACCTAAAGATGCCTATCTGTGTCAGCTCTCCAACAGGGTTATTAACACTTGTGTAACATAAACACACCCGTAAACACACACCATTTTGTTGGAGTGGGGGATGGGGCAAGCAGATAGGTGATTTAAGACTGTTTTAGTACACACTGGTGAGTTCTGCCTGGGATACCAAATACTAGTGTCGGGTAAAATGACAATCATTCTTTAAAAATGTGGTTTTTGAAGAGAATGACATGGCTAAGGGTAGAGAGCTTTTTCCCTCTTCTTCAACGAAGGTTCACGCTCAGAACCACTACCAAAAGAATGGTTGTTCTTAAAGCTACTTGACTGTGAACTGGCTGCCTAAGATTAAAGTTTAATTAAAAGTTTTTTTTTTTTTTTTTTTTGCAAAAGTCTAACAACCAGCCACAAGTAGCCACTTTCGCAGGCTTAATGAAAAGTAACAGCCAGAAATATGATAAGCATATAGGCTGAAAGGGATTGCGGCTGCTTCCATCACCCACCCTGGCTCCCTTCCTTGCGTTCTTCCTTCTACCATGATGTCATTTCTCTGTCTCCCAGGCGCTGGCCACCCTGACAGGCCTTGTCCTTCCCGCTTTGGTTCCTGTAGCCTGAGGCTCTTCGGATTCCCCTCTCTTGACACTCTCAGCCTTCCAGGGCTCTTTGCCTTTGGTCTGAGTTCTTCATCGCTAGAGGCTTAGATTAGTTGAAAATCAATTAGTTCCAGTTTGGGAGTTTAGGGAGACTCTCCTGCTCTCTCTCTAGCTGTGAAGGGAAAGGTTGGGTCTTGCCAGTGGCAGCCTCCGTCCATTGGGAAGAAACTCCCTGGGGCATTCACACCCCACAGCCCCTCCCGGCCCTGGCCACTGTTTCCCCATCAGCCATCCTTTCGCCTTCTTACATCTCCCTGAGGCTATGACTGACAGAATTGATTTATTTATTTGTTTGGCCTTTAACATTTTATAAAAGAATTTGAACTTAAAAGAGCAAATTGAAAGGAAAGTGACAGGAAGACAGAACACGTTAACAAAAATAACACTAATAAAGCACACCATGTCCACTTAGTTCCTAAAGAGCTCTTGCTTATTATATCTTTCGAAATGTTCGCGTCATTTCAATGAAGAAATGATTTCTTTAAAAAAATTCCCAAGAGAAGATAACAGACTAGGAAGGTCAAGAGTAATAATGGAGGAGTAGAACAGTGTGTAGGAGACAGGGAAAGAAATAAAAGTGTGCTGAAAAAATACTCTAAACACAAGAAATGAATGAAATGAGTCACTGAAGACCAGTCTTTGAGCTGTGCTGGTGGAGGCTGTGCTGGGAAATCCCGTCCACCTCACACTGGCACAGCCGCTGCTTCGACATCCACAGCCGCACCGGCTCCTGGGAACTCCTTCATGCTCAGACACTAAAATGCCAAAGTGGGGAAGCGGTGGGGGTGGGGGCGACTCCGTGTGTGTACAAGGGAGCACACAAACGCGCTACTCACGGTCACAGTCATAAATAATGTAGTAGCTCAGCTTTAAAAAAAACCACAGGTTAAAAGAAGAGGCTTCCTTGACGTAGAGAGCGGGCCGAGATCACAGCAGTCCCCGAGAGCCTGAAGGGGAACAATGAATCCCTTGTTTGAAGCAATATTTATGAGCGCTGCTTTGCACCTTCACTTCATATTTTATAGGCTGGACTGTGGGGTTTCCCCATTTGCTCATCTCTTAAAATAATACCCTTGGCTGAGATATTCGGTAAAACATACTAGTCAGCCCTGACAACCAGCTCATTTATTTGGGGTGGGGGGAGAACTCTTTTGATTCTGATGGCAGATTGGGATGTCTAGGATCCCCCTCATGAAGTCTGACAGTGAGATAAAACTACTGGTGGGAGTGTTCACCTGCCTTTTACATAGATGTCTAAAAGAGTTTGTAGAATCAAGCACCAGTCCCTGGTTTGTATGAATCTTGTCCAAATGGTGGCAGATAGATGATAATCTAAAAAGGTAGAAACAAATCTAATAAGGTGTGCAAGGTTTGACATGAAGGAGAAAAAAGTCATTTATAGATCAGGAAGAAAAATCATTAATAATTTAGTGCTTTGGGAAGGAACCATGGCCAAACACTGCACAGTATCCTCTCTTCAGAAGCAATGAATTAAATAAACGTTATATAATACTTACATATCAAAGCCAGAAATTAATCTAGGAATTTCTAATACACTAAGCTTCTTTGTCTGTAGAGAGACATGCCTTTTTGCAAGCAATGGAGTACTGTTGTTTGCTTTACAAGAAGTAATTGTTTTAGAAATGGATGAATATGGTTAACTGATCTCTCCAATACTGTGTTTATTTAATTCCCTTCAAGAAGTAGATGTTAACAGGTTTCATTGTTTTTGCCCAACAAATTTCCTGAAGTTGTTAGGAATAAATAGTTTAAAAAGCTGGGAAACAACAGATGCAAATCTCATTTAGATTTTATCCAGGACTGTCAGACATGTCAAAATTAAGAAAAGATGTAATTTCATGTAACAGTTACAGAAGTCTCTGCTATTTTAACACTGGGGATAATTGAAGCTCAGTATTCACTGTGTGCAGATTTTGTGCCTCAGTTGTGACTCCAATTGACTCTTTGGCATAGGAGACACAGTACCTTCTAAATTCCTAAATCCAGGGCATAGGATTTCTCATCTGGCTCTAAGCTCTAATTGTAAATTAACTTCACTGCTCTCTTTTCTACACTTCCACTGCACAAGTACATTAGAATAGAGGCATCCAGAGGCCTGGACTGAAATCCCACACTCCACCCACTGGCATGGGACTTTAAACTCCCTGAGACTCTGGTTGCCTATCTCAAAAGTACAGATAAATCAAATCACCTTTCTTTTTGAGCACTGAGAAAATCAACTGAGTTAATATATATCTAACTGAGAACAACATTTGAAACACAATAAGAACTCAGTAAATGTCTGCTATTGTTATTAGAACTGTATTTGTATCCAACATCTGTACCATATTTGCAGGAGTAGCTATGTAATCTGTGAAGCTCAGTGAAAAATGAAAGTGTGAGCTCTTGTTCGAAAATTATTAACAATTCCAATATGTTTTTAAAACTCCAGTAAAGTATTAGAACAGGCACTGTGTCTTATTAGCCCAGGATCTGTGCAGCTGCCCAGGCCACACGCCCCTGACACAGGACCTGAGGATAATTACATGTGGTGGCAGCAGGTACCATAGCCCATGTATCCCGTTGACCCCAGCGGATCCTGATAGAAAGAGACGATGTGCACAAGCTGGGTAATTTGAGTCCCCCTCAAATTGATTCCTGGAGCAAGAAAACCATAGGAAAGCTAGTGTTGGAAGGTGATCTGCCAGGAACTGTGTGGATCTGGACAGACAGACCCCACCCATCCATCCATATTTCTTCAACAGAGAGGGGGACAGCAGAGAGGGTGCTATGAACACCAGCGCAATATTTTTCTGTTGTGTTTCCCAATTCTGATCTTCTGTGGTGTCCAACCTCTTGATGTGGAGGAAAGAGTAGCACACTAGAGAAAGCATCTTGGGGTGGAAAGTAAGAGTGTTGGACAGAAATGAATAAATGGATAATTGCTCATTTGGTTCTAGAATTTCATCTTTTTGGTGAAAGTTACCAATATATATGTTGCATTTTATCTTGATTAATGATAAATTTCAAAAAAGAACCATAACTTATGAGACAATTGCTTCAAGAGTTTATGAAGTAGAGTTAAAAAAAAAAAACTATCGCAGGCTAAAGAAAACCCTTAAGTTATATAGGTCAGTAAATTCAGCTGATAAAAGAAAATTATTTTAACACAAACTCAGATTTAAAACCAGAAGGGGCCAGGCATGGAGGTGCGTGTGCTACACACTGGCTGCCCAAAAATTTGAGATGAGAGGATCACAAGTTCGAGGCCAGTAAGGGCAACTCAGTGAAATAGTGCTTCAAAATAAAATTAAAAGTGTTAAGATGTAGCTCTCAGTGGTGAAGTGTTTGCCTACCATCCCCCAGGCCCTGGGTCTGATTCCCAGTATAGGAAGAAAATGAAAAAAGCAAAACAAAACAAAACAAAAAAACCCTTTTCCATTAGGGAAAAGAACTATGCATTTCTAAAAAGCCATAGGCCTATTTATTCTTAACTCTGTGCCATCCCCCTTAAAATGATTTGTGACTGTGTGTTAAAGTTTTAGAATTCTGAGTGGAATAATATGATATCCTCACATGTAGCATTCACATTCCACAGCTAATGTTGCAGGCAAAAATAATATTGGGATGAAGTAAATTGGGATTATTTTCTTTCCTTCTTGTTACCTTTACACTCCCCTGGTAAACATTTTTTTTTTTCCTGTGAGTCAAAGAGGCAGAGTTTAGTGCAGGAGCAGGTATGTCAGCTATTTAATTCTCATAAATAACCAGCTTCTAAGGCTGGAGGCCAGAACTATCTTCGTGCCCTTTAATTACAGAGAAACATAGATTAGAAGAGCTCCTTTGTAGTCTGTGACTCCTTCAAAGCTGCTAAGAATGACAATTTTACTTCTAAAATTATACTTTATTTTTCTGTAATTATTGAAAGTGAGAGACAAGTCTGCTAAACTTGAAAATTGTACATGCTGCTCTGTAAATTCTCGATGCAGGTGAAGAAGAGGAAGTGACCAGTGCAGTGGGCTGTGAGAGAGAATGTTTTGGGAGATAATGTTTCTTAGATGGTCTCTCTCCCTCTCTCTCTCTCTCTCTCTCTCTCTCTCTCTCTCTCTCTCTCTCTCTCTCTCTCTCTCTTTCTCCCTCCCTCCCTCCCTCTTTCTTTTCCTTTTATTTTTTTTGAGACAGGGTCTCTATTTGTAGTTCAGGCTGCCCTGAACTCACTGTGTAGCCCAGGCAAGCCTCAAACTCAGCAATCCTCCTGCCTCGAACTCAGCAATCCTCCTGCCTCTGCCTCCCAAGTGCTGGGATTACAGCCATGAGCCACCATGTCCAGCCTTAGATGCTTTTTTTTTTTCTCTGAGCAAGGAGGAGTCGTTTTGATCTCCTCTAGCTCAATACAATTTAAGCATAAGGACTTTGGAATTGCACTAGTGTGAAAGCCTGCTTTGAATTCAACAGTTTCATATCCTTGAGTACATTATTTCACTTTATGGACTTGCTTTTCTATCAGAAATGGGGAGATCATAATACAATATTGTAGCTAGAATTCAATAAAGTTTTTGTACAATTCTGAAGCCTGCATGAGATAATATTCAATGAATGGTCAACACTGCAGCTACAACCACATTTAGTGAACTAGATTCTCTTGGTGGTGAGGGGAGGTTTACACTCCATCTACTAGAATTGGGAAATAAATGCCCCACTGAAAATTGTAAAGATGCACATAATTTTTCCTCCATCCAAAAGAAAATGAATCTTTTAACTTTGTGGACCCTGTTTTTAGGTTGGACCATTGACAGAATCCGTTCTCCCCACCCCTTAGGATTCCTGGAAAAGGTCAATTGATGCCACAGCTTGTAGTGCTTGCCTGTGAACACCTGAAACGACTTTTTCTGCCTTGTGCATCTGGGATGTGTTTTTCACATTACCTGTGGTTAGACTACTACACCTATTGTAGTTTTCCTTTAGTTGCATATATCATTATAAAAACAAAACTCTGGGGGGGCCGGAGGGTTAGCTCAGTGGTTCCGGCGCCTGCCTCGCAAGCACAAGGTCCTGAATTCAATCCCCGGTAACCACATACAATGCTGGGCGTGGAGACTCATGCCCACCAGCAATCAGTACACATACCACATACCACAGTGCCGGGCGTGGTGGCTCACGCCTGTCATCCCAGCACTTGGGAGGCAGGGACAGGAGGATTGCTGAGTTCGCGGCTTGCCTGGATTACATAGTGAGCTCAGAGTCAGCTTGAACTACAAAGCGAGACCCTGTCTCAAAACAAAACAAAACAAAACAAAACTCTGCTATAAAGATGACAAGATTGATTCACTTACGTGCAAATGGATACACCCTGGAGGACATGCTAATGAATGAAATCAATAGAACACAAATAGGAAAATACCAGATCTTCTCACTGATATGAGCACCTGTAGATGCAAATGAGCTCTAGAAAGTATGATGATCTTTGTAGAATGGGAAATTTCCAAGGGAAATTTGGTGTGGGAATGTAATGAGGGGAAGGAATAAATATGATTCTCAAAGAAAATAAAACAGCATGTATATAGGGGGTGGGGAGGTGTGGGTGGATGGGGATATGGGTAAAAATGAGAACTGACTTGTGTCATATATTGGTACAAATTCCCCAATGTTATGTGTGATTGTGAGATGGATGTAAATTGTACCAATAAAGAATTCAATTAAAAAAACAAAAAAACTGATTGCAAGCCCAAAGAATATGATACAATTAAAATATATCTCAGTGAAAAACATGAGCATCCTCTGAAAGGCTATCTGAAAGACAAAATGAATAGTTTTTACTACTTATTTTCACAAGTAAATTTGTTTTGTTTTAATTTTTATAGTTGATCCATGATGAAAATCTAGGCAAATAAACTCCTGAACTCTAGGTAGGAAAGGCTTTCTTTGTAAATAATCATTTTATCCAGGGGATATTTGTATCATTTACAACCCAAATCTTATTCAGATTTATGATTTCTCATTTATAGAATTCTCATTATTATTTTTTACCTTTATTATAATTTTGTTTTATTTAACATTCAGCCTTAATTATTGTGACCTTTCTATACTTTTTATTTAGACTGTGTTTTTTAAAATTTAGATGAGAGCAGATCTTTCTGTTAATTTTCCTGAGTTGTTACAATAACTGTCATAATATTGAAAGCAGGAGGGAATTTATAAATTAGATCCCAAAGCTGCCATTCATGCATTTTGGACATCTATCCCAGGAGCTACACGACAGAGCAATTCCTTTGATTTTTCAAATATTGTAATACATTAAGTAAGAAATATGCATGTACTGCTTTTCACCGAAAGATACTAAAGATGAAGGATTAATATGGTCATGGGGAGCTTTTTGATTGTGAAGAGTGAAGTTCTTAAAACATGTATTTGAACTACACATACTGACCTGTATGACTTTCCTCTTCCCTACTTCCATGCTGAGGACAGTTCTCATTGTATAACTGTTTACTTCATAGAATTTTATCAGAAGTAGACCATTGCTTTTGTATGTGGGGTGCATTTAACATGCATGACATTGTCAGGTCATACTCTGGAGTCGTAATGCAATCAACAATAACAAAAATGGATGTAATTTTTGTGTTGACACTGGACTAAGTGATTTGCATGTATTGTTTCAGTTTAACCATATCTGCATACTATGGGTAAATAGTTTTTGTTCCTCATTTAATGGTTGTAACTACTGAATGTGATCAGCATGTTAATGACTTACAAAATTCACTGAGATGATAAGTGGCAGGCTGGTCATTGGAACTGCGATCTGTCTAGCTGCTCGCTTTATGCTGCTCTTTGTCATTACATTTGAGCTTGGTAACCCAAATTTGAAACTGATAAGAGTGATGCAACTTTTAACTATAGCAGCAATGGCTTAGGCTTCAAAATAGCATCTTTATGCACATTGTTATGTGGTGTCACCCAAATAACTGTAGTATATATGACCTCAGGATGTAGATATTCCATACACAAGTCTATGAAAATTGGTTCTGAAAGATCGTCCATAGTCATTAACAAACCAAAGATGATGGCTGACTACTGGGCCAGCCACTGTGTGAAAGAATAAGTGTTTTACCGCCAGCATCACAGGGCCAAGGAGGCAAGAGAAGGCTCAGAAATTTGTGCCAGAATGTTTCTTTGCTTCATGCTGCATATTTAAAATAAATCATACTAAATATCCAGCAAAGGGTAAAATTAAAAACACTACCAAACATCTAAAAGAAAGTATTGTTATTTAAATGACCAGGAGTTAACCTCCTGCATAAAGATATTTTTCAAATTTCAACCCCTTTAAAGAAATTGTTTTTAAAACGTCTATTACTTTAAACAGAACCAAAAAAACCCCCCACCTATTAGACCAAAAAGCAAGGCATAAAGTTGGATCCAAGTGGTACAAGCTGGAAAAGCTCTGTTCTCAGCCTGTTTAAGTGGCTATAGGGACTCAGCAATATGGAGGCTCAAGCAAAGTTTAAGGAAATAACCAGGATTACGTTCTGCCTTGGATGTTAACTCTACTTTTCAGAGTATGCATGTGGTTCAAATACTCATTATTTATTCTTGTCATACTCAGAAATAAGGATGAAAGATCATCCAGTTTTTTCAAAATTAAGTTACTGATCTTTCTAGATCTTGAGCCCTGATCCTTCCTTCTTCAATTATGTTTGACAAGGATTCTCACCTATTTTTGATTGCTAACCAGACAGTGTTCAGTCTCTATCTTATTTTATATATTGAATGTAATATGGTTTTCATTATAATAACATCCATTGTACTAAAATGTATTTTTACAACTTAGAAAATAAAAGAGAATTCCAGGGGCCTTTGAGACCTCCATTCCCCCAGGCAAGTCTGTGTAAGTGCCACGGAGGTTGCACAGTGACTTCCACCACCTGCTAGCAGCCTGCCCACAATTGGATCCAGACCAGAAGTTCATGGGATCTCCATTCCTCCTGGGTGAGTCTAGGTAACCACTGTAGAGGTCACACAGTGACTTTTGCTGCCAGCTTGCAGTCTGAGTAAGCCCCACTTAGGTCAGGCAGTGACTTAACAGTGCTTGCCTGCACAATAGAAATGAGAAAAAAATTCAAGTATCCAGTCACAAAGATCATCACCACAGGGGAATTCAGGGAAAAGAGAAATGGAGCAAAATGAAGCTTCATCATCAGGACTCTCTGATCTGGTAACAAAAACAGATCTACCAAAAGGGAAATCAAAACTGATCTCTGAGATGACAATAGATATGCTGTCCACAGTGAAAGACTTCATTAAAGAAGAGATCAGGAGCACCATAGAATCTGAGATAACAAAAGCAATGGAATAATTTAAACAGCTTCAAGCAGAGTTCCAGGTGATCAAAATGAGAACAGACGTTTGCAAAGTAGAATGAATGAAGCTGAGGACCAAATTTCAGACCTAGAGGTCAGGATCACAGCCATGAATAGGAAAGGAATAACTCATGGACAATGGAAGGGGACCATGAGAAATCAATCCAACAGTTCCTAGATGACTCAAAGAAGAATAACATAAGACTGATTGGAGTCACTGAAGAAGCAGAAGATAGTGTAAAAGACATAAAAAACTATTCACAGATATAATGGTAGAAAACTTCACGGGAAAAGGAAAAGAATTAGACAAACAGATAAATGAAGTATATAGAGCTTAAAAAGGCCATGTTATGAGAAAATCTACACCTGGGCATATAATTATCAAGGTCAAGATATCCAATCAAAGAACAAAATACTGAAAGCAGTTAGAGAAAAGAAAAAAATAACACATGAAAAGGGAGGCCCATTAGGATCACAGCAGACTCTTCAAAACAAACACTCAACACAAGGACAGCCTGGAGTGAGGTGTTTCAAGTCTTGGAGGAAAATAACCATCAACCTAGATTGATGTATCTTGTGAAGTTATCTTTCAGAATCAATGGAGAAATAAGATACTTCCATAACAAAGAACACCTGAAACTCTTCACAATTATAACACCTGCACTCCAAAATATTTTAAACAATATATTGGTGAAAAAAATAAAACAATGAAGGTCACAAACTCATGACACCCAGCAAAATGAACTCATTGAGCAAGACAAGAAACTGAATGGAAAGGGGAAAGTAAAGAATAAAAAAGTCAAGAAAAGGAAAACACCATGACAGGTATAATTCAGGCCATATTAGTCATAACCATTAATATCAATGGCCTCAAAGTACCAATTAAAAGATACAGATTGGCAAAATGGATTAAGAAACAAGAACCTACAATATATGGCATACAAGAAACACACCTAATTCAGACAGAAAGCTATAGACTAAAAGTAAAAGGATAGAAAACAATTGTCCATGTTACAGGAAACTGAAAAAAGCAGGAGTGGCTATCCTTTTTGCAGACAAAATAGATTCCAAACCAAAACTGATTAAAAGACAAAGAAGGACACTAAATCCTTGTACAGGGAACAATACAAGAGGAAGAGATGACTTTCATAAATATTAATGCACCAAATTCCAATGCACCCAGCCATATAAAACAAATATTAATGGATGTGAAAACCCTGATAAACATTAATACAATAGTAGTAGGGGACTTCAATACTCCGCTGTCAAAACTAGACAGATCAACTGGACAAAAAAAATCAATAAAGAAGTATATGAACTGAACCAAACCTTTGAACAAATGGACTTAATAGATGCCTACAGAATAGTTCCCCTGACAAAGTCAGAATTTACGTTCTTCTCAGCTGCCCATGGGTCATTCTCCAAATAGACCAATGCTATCATAGAACATATTTAAATAAATGCAAAGAAATTGAAGTTATCCCTTGTATACTGTCAGACCATAATGCCTTGAAATTGGAGCTGAATAGCAAAAGAAGTCCCAAGACCCCCACAAACACATGGAAATTGAGCAACACTCTGCTAAACATCCAATGGGTCACAGAGGAAATTAAACAGTTTTTACAATTAAATGATAACATGAGTAAAACTTACAGGAGTTTATGAGCCATGATAAAAGCAGTTTTATGAGGGAAATTCATGGCACTGAATGCCTACCTCAGGAAAATAGACCAAGCTCAAATAAATGGCCAAATTCTCAAACTCAAACAACTAGAAAAAGAAGTTCAAGACAAGCCCAAAGTCCATACTAGGGAGAAAATTATAAGGATCAGAGCAGAAATTATTTCAGTGGAGACTAAGAGTATGATACAAAAAAAATCAACCAATCTAAGAGTTGGTCCTTTGAAAACATGAGCAAAATTGACAGCACCCTAGCTAATCTTATCAAATAAAGAAAAGAAAGGCTTAATCCATGCTATTAGGAATGAAAAGGGGGAAACCACCACAGATCAAGTGAAAGTCCAGAGGTTATTAAACACCTACTTTGAAAATTTGTACTTCAATAAGATGGAAAATGTAGAAGAAATGAATAGATTCCTAGAAACATAGTAACTTCCAAAGTTGAACAAAGAAGATATAAAATGTTAAAACCTTAATATCCATCTGTGAAATTGAATATGCAATAAAAAATCTACCAAGAAGGAAAATCCCTGGTCCTGATGGCTTTACTGATGAATTCTACAAAACTTTCAAACAAGAGTTAATGCCACTACTTTTCAAACTTTTCAATGAAACTGAAAGTGAAGCAATACTCCCAAATTCATTCCTTGAAGCAATCATTACCTTAATTCCAAAAGGAGAAAAGACCCAACCAAAAAAGAGAACTTATAGGCCAATCTCCCTAATGAACATTGATATAAAAATCCTCAACAAGATACTGGCAAACAGACTATAGAGAATTATGAAGAAAATCATAAACCCTGACCAAGTTGGACTCATTCCAGGGATGCAAGGATGGTTCAATGTACATAAATCAATAAATGTAATACACTATATTAACGGACAGGGACAAAAAACATGTGGTTATCTTAAAGATGCAGAAAAAGCATTTGACAAAATCCAGTACCCATTCATGATCAAAACCCTACAGAAATGCGGAATAGATGGACTTTATCTCAACCTAATAAAAGCTGTTAATAAGAAACCAACAGCCAGCATCATTCTAAATGACCAAAAGTGAAACCTTTCACACTAAAATCAGGAACAAGACAAGGATGTCCACTATCACCACTTTTGTCCAATGTAGTGTTGGAATCATTAGCCACAGCAATTGGATAAGAGAAATAAATGAAAGAAATAAAGATAGGAAAGGAAGAATTTAAACTGTCAGTATTTGACAATGACATAATACTCTAGAAGATCTAAAAATTCTACCAAACAACTGCTAGACTTAATTACCAAATTTAATAGCATAGCTGAATACAAGGTTAATGCTCAAAAATTCAAAAATCAATACCATTTTTATACACAAATAACAGATTTATTGAGGGAGAAATTGGGGAGTCAGTTCCTCTCACAATAGCATCCAAAAAAATGAATTATCTAGGAATCAATCTAACAAAGGAGGAGAATGACCTCTACTCTGAAAACTACAACACTCTGAAAAAGGAGATTGAAGAGGATATCAGAAAATGATAAGACAACTCTTGTTTAAGGGTAGGAAGAACAAACATCGTCAAAATGGCTATATTCCTACAACTAATTCAATGCAATTCCAATTGAAATCCCAACAGCTCATTTCACAGATCTAGAGAAAATCATCCAAAAATTCATCTCGAACCATAAGAGACCTAGAATAGCAAAAAAAAAAAAAAAAAAAAAAAAAAAAAAAAAAAAAAAAAAAAAAAAAAAAAAAAAAAAAAAAAAAAAAAAAAAAAAAAAAAAAAAAAAAAAAAAAAAAAAAAAAAAAAAAAAAAAAAAAAATTCTAGGAAACAAGGACATGGCCAGGGGTATCACTATCCCTGATTTGAAATTATACTACAAAGCCACTCTGGTAAAAATGGCATGGTACTGAAAAAGAATCAGACCTGAAGATCAGTGGAACAGATTAGAAGATCCAGAAACAACTCCAGATACACTAAGCCACCTCATCTTTAACAAAGGAGCCAAATATTCTCAGTGGAGGAAAGACAGCCTCTTTAGCAAATGGTTCTGCAAAAACTGAGAAACCTGACAAAGACTGAAACTAGATCTATCTCTTTCACTGTTGTACTCAACTAAAATCAAAGTTGATTAGAGACCTAAATATTAAAACAGAAACTCAACCTGCTACAAAACCGGTTAGGTAGTTCTCTTGGAGATAACTGGCTTAGGGAAAGACTTTATGAACAAAACCTCTATAGCACAAGAACTAAGAGAAGATATCAAGAAATGAGACCTCATCTTGTTAAAAAGCTTCTGCACAGCAAAAGAATCCACTGGCAGGGTGAAAAGAAAACCAACAATATCAGAAAAAATCTCTACCAGTTGTTCCTCAGAAAAAGGTCTACTATCTAGAATATACAAAGAGCTTAAAACAATCAGTTCCCCCAAATTTAAAGACCCAATTCAAAAACGGGCATCTGAAATGAACAATTTTCAGAGGAAGAAGTAAAGGCAGCTATGAAGCACACGAAGAAATGCTCAATGTCACTAGTCATTTGAAAGATGTAGATGAAAACAACACTGAGATTTCATCTCACTCTGCAAAGAATGGCTGCTATTTTGATATTAACCAGCAACAAATGCTGGTGAAGCTGTGGAGAAAAAGGGGCCCTTCTCCACTGTTGGTGGGAATGTAGACTGACACTACCACTATGGAGATCAATGTGTAGTCCCTCAAAAAACTAAGATTAGAGGTCCCATTTGACCCTGCTATTCCCCTGCTGGGGATATACATGAAGGAATTACAGGATTCATATCACAGTGACATATATGTAACCATGTTTATAGTAACTCAGTTCATGATAGCTAAATCTTGGAAACAACTCAAATGCCCATCAACTCTGGACTCATTAATGAAGATGTGGGTATTTTTTTTTTAACAAAATAGAGTATTACTCTGCCATAAAAATGAAATTTTTGGGTCATTTATACTGAAACGGACAAACCTTCAGGTCATACTCATAAGTGAAATAAATAGATCATAGCTGTGTAAATATACTATCTTTCTTCTGATAAGAGTACCTGAAGATGTAAATGAGTTGTAGAATACATGATAGATATTGTGAAATTCTAAATATTCAAAGAGAAATGGGGTTTAGGGGTAAGTAATGAGTAAAAAAGAAAAACATTGATTGTAAAAAAAAACAAAGTTTGTACATATAGGGGCAGGGGGTTGTAGAGTGGGTAGGTGAAGGGGAAAAATGAAAATTAAATCATGTCATATTCTGGTCCAAGTTCTCAATGTTGAGCATAATTGTGATGTGTATATGTAATGTACCAATAAAGATTCAAATTTAAAAAAAGAGAATTTCAAGAATTAGCATGAGGACCCCTGATACATTTCTTTAAATCTGTCAAAGGCCAGATATTAGGTATCTAGCCATAAGTACAGATAGACTTTTGAGAAAAATTGATCAATATTGTGTAACTACTTTATTTTTCACACACAGTAGACTGTGACTGAAAGAAAATTGCAGGTAATCATGGATCTAAGTTCACTCTTATAGTGTCCTAGTTGTATTTCACCAATCAATTCACAACAACACATCAGATCATCAAAGGGACATAAAGAACTTGTAATGATCTCTGCTCAATTATACTGAATATGCACAAAAAGGACTGATTCTACAGAATAGGAAAGTGAGCTCTAAGGGATGAGGCCACTTCTCCAACCTTCACCATGTTGGAACAGGATGGCCTGGATTCAGTGTTCCACCAGCTATAGATACATTGAGTCACTTTCAGGAATGCCACCAGGAAAGCTGTTGTTGGGATGTTGCTTTAGCTCTTTGTAGTTTTATACATTTTCCTCACAGGTACTGATTTTGGAATATTTTCATTTCATTATAGTAATGAACATAAAAGTATCATAAAGTAATATTAGCAATTTAAAGGAAAATGGCTCTTATAATGACCTCACCAAGAGTCTTCTTCCAGGAATTCAACTCATGTCAGCCTCTGATGTAGATTTGCATGGCCATGGGCTTCCAAAGGAGGCAAATCTTCACTAGGCAGAGGGACAGGCAGACTTTTACTTGGAGTACACACCGTGGCAGACACCAAGGATACTAATCTCATAACCTATATGGTCAGCAATAAGAAGAGGAATTGTGCTCTCTGCTGCTGCTTCTATCTTTAAAAGACAAACTTGGCAGGCATAGGAATAACATTTGGCAAAATAGGCAAGGGGCAGGGTATCAAAGTTTCAAACACTAATAGACCTCAAAAGTGATGGGTGGAGATCAGAACACAGTCCTAATGCATTCATACGGATGATGGAAGATTTCCAACCTGTGGGCCAATGTAGAAGGCCACACAGGCAGGGTTGCCTGAAGCTAAGTACATGTGGCTTTTCTCAGCTTCTTTGGCCCGATTCCAGATTGACTAGTGAATCTCCTGAGAAACCCATTAAAGTGGAAGTATGGGCTGCAAGGCCATCTATAACCTGTGAGTTACGAAACCCTACTGCTGCAGATAGACTCTTGTATGTAGCCTCTGTGCCACTGGTTGGTTATGGCTCTATGGGAAACTGGTGCTCCATGCTGAGAGTGCATCTTCTGGTTTGTAGCTGGTATGGGCCTTACCTTTTGTTTGCACGTGAGAAACGAGTTTCTTTCATGTAGCATACTCATTGCCCCTGTGGCACACAGAAGTTAAATCTTCTTTCTGCTCCTCATGCATCTTCTAAGTTAAAGGTGAAGGATTTGGGATGGTTATTTCTCAAACAAAATATTTCTCCTATGCCTTATCTCAACATCAAATTTAATATACATAGGACAATTCAATCCTCCTCCTACCTAGCAGAACTAACACAACACAGCACAACACAATGCAACACAAAATAAAATGCAACAAAGGAATTGTACAATGCAGATGCCACTGTTAACTTACCAACTTTATCTATGTGGTTGAAGACAAGTCTCTGAAAAGTCAATTAAGAGGTAGCTGAAGAACAAGCATAAACATTAGGGTCTCACATGCTGCTTCAGAGAAACTACTGTTCTTATCTCTCTCCTTCCCTTTGTCTTGCCCCTCCCAATTTCCCCAAAGCATGACAGCAACTTAAAAAGTGCAAAGTATTACAATATCTGATTTCTAATAACTTAGTTTGAGGTCAGATGATAAAATTGTAGGCTGTGATCAGTTGGAATGTTTCATCTGATGTTAATTAGGCTAATTTTATTGGCATATACCAAAGCATTGTTTAGATTTAAAATTCAGCCATTTTCTTTTTTTATGAGATATTTTTGTCCGTGCACCTAAAGTATTATTGAAAACATTTCTATGTAATTTTAAGACGTGCTACAGGAAATTCTAGATTCAAATCTGACCTATGTGGACAGACACTAATTAAGTAAGTTTTACATTTTCAGGACAGGCCTTCTTAGGACATTTATTATGCTAACAAACACTGGGAATCTCTGCATGGGGGATGTGGGTGAGGTGTTTCTCATAGACTCTGGACTCTGGAGGCTGGAATAGGCAGTGTTAAGTGCAATATTCCTGGCAACTATCTCTGAGAGGCTCTTATGTGGCAACTTCAATTTGTCAAAATCATTTTGGAGATTCAGCAAGCGGGATATTGTGAAGAATGTATTTATTGATACTATGGTCACATTATATAAAAAATTTAAAATAAGTAGCTAAAAATAAATTCCATTATTTAGGGCTGTTTATTTGTGATACTTTATATTTTCTTCAGTACTTACAATGTGCCTTTTCACATAGTTCAGTGAAGTTTAAGAAAAGTTGTAATTTTTTTGTATATGGCTTTTCTCAATATTCATTTGTTCTAGTTCAAGCATAAAAAATTACAAATTTTGATGCTGTTAACAAGACTTCTTTTTTTTTTTTTTCCTTTGGTACTGGGGATCTAACTTGGAACTTTGTGCTTACAAAGGAGATACCAGAACCACTGAGCTAAATCCCTCGCCCACAACAAGATTTTAATACATGTGTAATATTTAAGTCAAATTAATCTATTTCATTAAACATTTACTATTTCTTTATGAAAAAGTTTTTAAAAAATTATTTCTTCTAGCATTTCTAAACACTACTGCATTTAGGGTTTTGTTTATACTTTCAGATTCTCATACCAGAGAAACAATTTGGTATTTACACGTGTCTTATTTATTTCACTTAAGAATATGGCCTCAGTGTGCATCCATTTAGCTAAAAATGGCTTTATTTATGGCCAAGTACTACTCCATTTTACACAAAAAACTACATCTTCTTTATCCAGTCACCAGTTGGGCTTTGGGGTGTTTCTCAGATTTAGCTGTCACAAGCTGAGCTGCTATAAACATTGGTGCACATATGTCACAGTGGTATGACATACTGAATTCATCCAGGAACATACCTAGTAGGGAAATTACCGAACCAAATGGAACCTTTTGGCTGAATAATATCCCATAATGTTTATGTATTATGTCTCATTTATCCATTCATTGTTTGATGGATATTTGACTTTTTCTTTTGTGGCTTTTATGAAAAAATACTGTAATAAATATGGAAGTGTGTTTGTCTCATGGACATAGTAACTTCATTTCCTTTGAATATATATCCAGTAGTGAGATTGCAAGATCATATGCTGATTTTAGTTTTAATTTTTGAGGCACCTCAAAATACTGATTTTTTAATGGCAGTAATTTACATTAATAGTCTGTGAGAGTTCCTTTTTCTGTATATTATCACCAGCACTTTTAAGCTTTAGGTTTTTTTTTTTTTGAGACAGGGTCTCGCTTTGTAGTTCAGGCTGGCCCTGAGCTCACTATGTAGTCCAGGCAAGCCTCGAACTCAGCAATCCTCCTGTCTCTGCCTCCCGAGTGCTGGGATTACAGGCGTGAGCCACCACACCTGGTTTAAGCTTTAGTTTTTTTTTTTTTTTTTTGGAGACAGGGTCTTGCTTTGTAGTTCAGGCTGGCTCTGAGCTCACTATGTAGCCCAGGTGAGCCTCAAACTCAGCAATCCTCCTGCCTCTGCCTCCCGAGTGCTGGGATTACAAGCGTGAGCCACCACGCCCAGTTTAAACTTTAGTTTTTAAAGTAATAGCTACTCTTACTTGGGTGAAAGCATATTTTATTGTAATTTCAATTTGCATTTCTCTGACCAGTAGTGGAGCTGAACAGTTTTTCATATACTCATTGGTCATTTTTACATCTCTTTTTGAAAATATCTATTTAGATC
>PVIC010011903.1:0-40588 GCA_004025085.1 Thryonomys swinderianus
ATATATACATATATATAAATTGCAGTTACAGCAGTTTATAAAAGCCTATGAACAGCCGGGCGTGGTGGCTCACGCCTGTAATCCCAGCACTCGGGAGGCAGAGACAGGAGGATTGCTGAGTTCAAAGCTTGCTTAGGCTACATAGTGAGCTCAGAGCCAGCCTGAACTACAAAGTGAGACCCTGTCTCAAAAAAAAAAAAAAAAAGCCTATGAACATAGATTAGAAGACTATGGAAAAAATGAAATCAGCTATTACAGGAAACTGACATTGAATAACTCTTTCTTTAAAGTTTCTTAGGTGTTATTTAGTTCAGGTCCATAAACTTTTACCGAGCACTCTCTGTGCCATAGCTGGATCCTAGACTGTAGAACAGAGAGAACGAAGACACACTTCCCCATCTCAAGGACTTTTCATACAGTCTTCAAAGTTTATTGTGTTTAAGACCCACCTGGGAGCTTGTTAAATTTCTGATTACCCTGTTCCCACCCTAAAAGTTCTGATTCAGTAGGGCTTGGAAGGAACAGCCTATAATTTGTAGTTTTTAAGCAGTTATCTTGAATAACTGATGTAGGCATTTAATTTTGTACTGAGAAACCTTCAGTGAGGTTTGAGATTTTTACAATAAATGATAGGTAATGGTTATACAGATATCCAGCTCATTGAATAAGACACCGTGTTCAATTGTTCTCTGTACTTGAGCTGGTTTTCACACCTCTATTTTAAGGATGGGAAAATCAGCCTGTGCAGTGATAGCCCTGGGAACCCACGTAATGTGACACAGCCTACCATACCTCTCTATAGCTTTCCCTTTGTCTCTTCCTTTCCACCACCTCACCCGTGTTTCCATTACTGTGCACGTGTTTTTCTCCACTCAGTTCATCCCATGCTACTAATATATCAAAGTCCAGGTGCTTCCACTTCCTTTCTCTGTCACCTTCCAGATGTGTCGGGTTTATTGAAAACAACAACTTCATCTCAGTTTGTAATGCAAACTTACAGTAATTAATGTTTCTCAAGTAGGAGTGTGCCATTCATTGATCAACAGTCATACCACACACACACACACACAACACACACACATGCACAAACACAAATCTCATGTGGAAACTTTTCTGTCTTTACTAGCTGTGTATTTCACTAGCTGTTAATTGACTTTTTTTCCAGCAGGCCCGCAGCCTTATACATTTTTTAGGAGTCTTCTGTGCAGATTCCTGTCCTGCACATAGAGCTGGGGTGTATACTGCACCCACTCACTACTGCCTGTCCTTGTGCCACACATGGGTTTGAGTAGCTCTCTCAGCCCACATACCTGTTGCCTCTTTGTCATCTGGAATCAAAATATTAACAACTTTGATCATACTGTCTCAGGCTGTAAGTTTTATTTCAAGAGTGGTGACACTCCAAAATGCAATTTGATTTTCTACATGTTAACATTAGTGTTTATCTTACTTATGCTTCCAGAACCCAAGAGTTGGAAAGTAGTTTCTGGACTCTTTTTTCTTTCTTCTTTTCTTTCTTTTTCTGTACTGGGGATCGAACTCTGCCCCTTGTGCATCCAAGGTTGGCACAGTACCACTTGAGCTAAATCCCCAGCCCTTCAGACTCCCTTCTTCAATTATGCTTTCTCAGTACCTTAATGCAACTACTAGGTATTTCATGCTACCATTTTTCTTCCCTGGCAGAATGTGAGCTCCATTACAGCAAAGAGCACATTCATTTTCATATGTGCAGTGCCTTGAAGAGTGCCTGGTACACAGGGAGCGTTCATTTAAAAAACTATTAAATGGGGCCAGGGGTGTGGCTCAGTGGTAGAGCACTTACCTAGAAGCATGCACAAACACTTAATTCAATCCCTAGCATGAAAAGAAAGTGAATGAATTATTATAACCAAAAAAAGGCGGAGGGAGGGAGAATATGCCCATCCAACAAAACAGAAATACTCTTTAAAAATCAGTTTCATGGTTTGTCCTTTGTATGTCTGAAATACTTCATAAAATTTTAAATTAGCCATTTCACCACAAACTCAAGTCTGCAACCATTCTCTGAACATAAGCTCAAAAGGCAAACATCAAAAGTAATTATGGGTTCAACTAGTAATCTTCTTTTCTCTCTCTCTCTCCCTCTTCTGGGCCTAGGGAGTGAACCAGGACCTTGACAGCGTACATCCCCAGCTTTTAAAAATTTTTTATTGTGACACAAGTTCTCACCAAGTTACCCAGACTGGACTCAAACTTTTGATCCCCCTGCCTCAGCTTCACAGAGTGCAGGGATTACAGGCATGAACCATCATGTCTGGTCATTAATAATATGTCTTTATGATCTCTATTAGTAAAAGTGATTTCTACAAAATCTCTCCAGGTGTTATTTCTGGAATACAGTAACTCAGCAGATTTCTCAAGAACATCTGCACATTGTTGATCATTCTATTCTCCATACCTCACCTTGTGCCAAGCACACAGTAAATACTTAGTCAATATTATTGATAGAATGTATTCAATTGAGAGAAGAAATTCAGAAGCAATTCCTGGATGAATTGGGTTGATGTCAATTTTTTATTTGGTACTTTTCCCCAGTTTACTCTATATGCAGACAAGTTTCTTACTTCCAAAATGAAGTAGCAACTACATCATCTACTTCAGCCAATGTCCATTGATACTTGCTTTGATCTGTCCCTGTAGGGTACCAAAATCAAGTTCAAATGTGACCCCATCCCATTTCAGTCCCTGTAGTGTTGGTTGATGACTTCTTTCATCTCCTATAAACATACTTTGTTACAGCATTGCCCATGTGCCATGGTAAATACCTCCCCATCTATTCCTCTCTCCAGAAGGAACTTGAAATTCTTTTTTTTTTAAGTTCTTTTTTTGAGACAGGGTCTCACTTTGTAGTTCAGGCTGATCCTGAACTCTCTATGTAGCCTAGGCTAGCCTTGAACTGAGCAATCTTCCTGCCTCTGCCTCCTGTGTGCTGGGATTACAGGTGTGAGCCATCACGCCCACCTGGAATTTGAAATTTTTAAACTGGTTTTAGCCAGAGTGATACTGCACACCTATAATCCCAGTTATTAAGGAAACTGAAGCAGAAGATTGCCAGTTCGACTCCAGTCTGCACAGTTTAGTGAGACCTTATCTTAAAATGTAGGTCAGTGCTTATATATAATGTACCAATAAAATGTACCAAAACAAAAGAAAGAAAAAGAAAATACCGTATCACTTCACCAAACTATAAATAAATAAATAAATAAATAAATAAATAAATAAATAAATAAATGTATCTCAGTGAAAAGGCACTGGGTTAAACCCCCAGTCCCACCAAAAGAGAAAAATGAAAAAACTGATCTTATGCATCTTAATATACTTACATGCACTTAAGGTAGTAGGTTCTCAGCAAATCTTATAATTGAATAACATCTACAAGTTATTCCTATATAAATTTATTTACTGCATAAATATATTTTCAATTTGAAAGAGTGCATGCTTTTTAAAGTGGTTTTTTAAAGTGTTTTTAAAGTTTCAAGTGAAAAGTACTGTTACTCTCCAGCTGCTGGGTTGTTCTCTCAGCTCAGAAAGACTTACAAGGTAGAGTCAAGAGAGGACTAAGCCATAGTATTTATCATAAAGCAAAAGCAAATAGTCCCTAGGCAAATAAACCTGGGTGGGGGCCCTAAAAGGATTGCTAAAAATCTTTTTGTCTATCGGTTTTTATATACACAAAAATGTCTACAACTCAGCCAAATTGAGGTCAACCTATGTGGATCACAATCGGGAAAGTTTGACATAGAAGTGGGCCTGCAGGGGTGGCATGTAGCAGGAGGATTCTTGCAAGCACCATTAATTATAACTTTAAGTGGCTCATCTTGGAGGCCTTTACCCAGCCTCCAAGTGCCCTGGCCTCAGCCATGAATGTGCATCCTTCATGGAATCTTTCTGACTCTCTTAGGCCTGATCTCTTCCAGGTGCGCTACACTTTGTTCCATCTGTGGGTCTCCCTTTGAAGAACACTCCCCACCCCTCAGGAGCCAGTGTCACCCTGAGATACCTCATCCTTCCACAGGGCCCTGTTTGTCTGCAGTGATTATTGTTGGGAGCCTCTTGTTAAGTTAGGAAAATGACATCCAAACCTTAGAAAACTGGACCCAAACCCAACATGGCAGCCCAGAAGGCTCATGATTTGTTCTCGCCAAGATACTTATTTCCCTGCTTCAAAAACTGGGTATGCTCTGAAAGAAACAAGATTAATTTTTATGCTAAATACTTTCCAAGGTATTACTTAGTTACCAAACTATCCTTCAGAATGAACTAGTGCCATTTTCTCTTGGGATTAGGGTTGAAAAACACGAGGGACCCTGAACTGGTTGCTTCAACCAGGACTTTAGAAATGTAGGAAGAGGTTTATGGCAATTATGTGCTACAAGAGACAGAGAGTAGGGTCTACAGAGTGAAGGAAAATGAAGGCTCCTAAAATACTCCCATGAAAAGCCATATGGCCCAAGACACACACACACACACACACACACACACACACACACACACAGAGTTCGTTCTTGCCTCCTGCGGCCATCAACTTGCTCTTGAGTTCTCTAGTCTATACTTCATTTCCTACTAATAGATTCCCCATTTGAGCTCAAGTAATTTTCAAATGGATATTTGTTTTTGCTAATACACAAAGAAAGTACACTGTCTCATTTAAAGTAATAATCATCTATACTTTTTCACAAGTCTCATTACCTGTTTGCTATGCCCACATGTTATCCCAGAACAATGTTAAACAGGAAATTATTTAGATAAGGGAATTATTGATCAAAATAAGATACTGTGGGAAGGTAAGTGACTCCTTTGCTTTTCAAATTTAATATCCTAAGTCACAAAAAAAAGAACAAGTGAACAGAGACTTATTTCCAGAAATGACAGGACACATATCAGACGTTTTTAGAGATATAGAGAAGTTCTGAAGAACCAACACCTTTGGCAGGTTTCCAAAACATCTTCTTTTGAACATTCTGCTTTCCAGAACTGTATTAAGAAGATCCTTGTCCTGAACCGTAGCAGTGCCTCAAATCAGTCAAAACTAAAAACTACAAGATACTAAATAAGTGTCCCTAGAGCAGCCCAGAACTTGCTATTGACCTGGCTCCAAACAACAATGGCCAAACCTATGGAAAGGGGGATAAAGACTTTGCTCTTCAGAAACAATTCAAAATGTGCATAGGGCTTCATGCTCCCTGTTCTTTGAACCCTTGTGTGCCGCACTGTGAATTTTGTGCTCATTGAAAATAACCATTTTTTAAATATGCGTAGAAAACAGAAGGGAACTGCTAAACTCATTTGTCTGAATCAGGAGAATTTCAGAGGGGAATCTTAAGACTTTTCCTTAGAATGTTGTGAAAATATTAAATTATGATAATAGCTTCCAACATATTTGTAACCACTCTAAGAAAAGAAAACAAGAAGAAGAAGTAAGTCTCCAGCTCTTGTACGTCAACACTGGACCCTGGAGATGCTGGCATGTAATTTGACTGCAACTACTTTCCTTTTTTAGTTAATTGTGTTAAATGTGTCCCATAACTTCTAATCCCAGTGGGGTTGTCATTTAGAAGGGAGCTGAGGGGAAGCTGTTTTAATTCTGGCTTTTGTTTCAGCCACTAAATGTAATGCCACATGATTGTTGACCCAACAGTAATCCAGTTAGAAAAAAAAAGTCTTCAGAGTTACTACATCATCAAAATTAACCCTGATTACATCAAATTATGTTGAAACAGACCACAGCTGTTTGCCCTGGTGAAGCAACTGCTGGAGAGAGAGCTCATCCAGAAGATACATCTGGGTGTCAGAAAGATACATTCTGGGTTTATTTTTGTTTCACAACACAAATGGAGGAGGAAAACATCCTGTTCTCCCTGGAATTTTGGTGTGAGCTGAAAAGTTTGTGATTCTTCGGCAGTCAAAAAACTTCATTTCTGTGAGAAGGGAACTAGGGGACTTTAGTATAGTTTTCTGGGGGGAAAACAAGGTGCAAGAAGGCTGTCTGATTGCCTTGAAGATTGTGCTTGTGGAACCAACCTGCAGGAAGGTGGTGGCACTTCCTGTCGGGCTGTGCAAGAGCTGGCTCACCCCACCCTATGATGCTGGATCGTTCGCTGGTGAAGTATTTTCCAAACTGGTTGTTTAAAATAATATTATTTAAATTAAATTATATGGAAAATATATACTGGAGATAACATGGAAAGATTGGAACCCTCATCCGTTGATGGTAGGGATATAAGATGGCACAGCCACTATGGAAAACATTTCAGTTTTTAAACAGTCGAAAGAGTTATCATGTGACCCAGCAACTCCATACCCTGCTGCATACCTTGAGTGAACTGAAAACATGTTCACACAAAACCTTGCAAATGTCCTCAGTAGCACTATTCACAACAGCCTAAGAGTGGAAACAGCTGAAATGTCCATCAGCTGGCGAGTGGATGTGTAAACCGTGGCCCTGTGTATCTATTTAATGGAGCAGGGAGCCATACAGAAGAGTGAAAAACAGAAATGCTGCAACATGGATGAGATTTTAAAACATTATACCAAGGAAAGAAGTCAGACACAAGAGGCATAGATTGATTCTGGTTCTATGAAACGTCCAGAGCTGGCAAATCCATAGAGACAAAAAGCCGGTCAATGGTCAGTTGTCAGGGTAAAGGCTTTGGGGGGAGCTGAGGGCTAATTAGTATGGTAGCGATGAAAAAGCTCTGGAATTACATTGTTGCTGTGTGAATACTATACTAGGAACTACTGAATAATACACTTTAGAAAGCTGACTTTGATGGTGTGTGACATCTCAAAACATTAAGTTATGTAAATTTACAATAAATAAGTGACAGAAGGAACCCCAGGGCTGTTCCTGGAAGCTAAGGCAGGTGAATGGCAAGTCTCAGCCCAACCTGGGCATCTTTGAAAAACCATCTCCAAAACAAATTAAAAATGGCTGGGGTTATAGTTCAGTCTCAAGGCTTTGTATTTGATACTGATGTGTGGGGTGAGGGCAAATTGCTCATTATTTTTTATTTCACTATCCTGCTGTATTTATGTCTGTTGTGTCTTTATGTTGGAAATATTAAATAATGCTGTACTATTGTGTATCTCTTGACTCTAATGACATCAATTTGATAGCCTGAAACTGGTCTGTAGGGAATGGAGTGACGTGAAGATGTATACCACAAAAAGCTGATTTATACTACAAATAAGACCATAGTATCTAATAGGTCAAACAATCATTTGGATAACTCCGATGGAAACACAGTCAGCTGAGATGATCACTTGAGGCCTTTGAATACCCTCCAAATCAAAGACTAGCAAGTCTCACAACCACAGAGCACACAATTGGTGAGGAGGAAATGTTTCTGGTCATCTGCTGATGTAGTCCCTGGCACTGCAAGGCACGCTTTAATGTTTTCTCTCTTCCTTCTTCCAACAAACGTTGTGTGCCTGACCCAGCTGGGGGAGCTCTGGGGACACAAAAATGAGGAAAGCAGCTGCCCTCTCAGTTCCCGATATGTAAACCGTGTAATGAAGTTAAGCTGGTGAGCACCAGGGAAAAGGTTCTTCACCCATGTTCAAGGTCCTTTCTTTTTTTTTTTTTTCTTTTTTTTTTTTTTGAGACAGGGTCTCACTTTGTAGTTCAGGCTGGCCCTGAGCTCACTATGGTGCCCAGGCAAGCCACCGCGAACTCAGCAATCCTCCTGTCCCTGCCTCCCGAGTGCTGGGATTACAGGCGTGAGCCACCACGTCCGGCATTGTGGTATGCGGTGTTGATTGTCGGTGGGCATGTCTCCACGCCCAGCATTATATGTGGTTACCGGGGATCGAACTCAGGACCTTGCTCTTGCGAGGCAGGCGACAGAACCACTGAGCTAACCCTCCGGCCCCCAAGGTCCTTTCTTTTTGAGACAAGGTCTTGCACTGTGTAGCCCAGGTAAACCTTGAACTCACAGCAATCCTCCTGCCTTTGCCTCTTGAGTGCTGGGATTATAGGCATGAGTCATCATGCCCAGCATTGTAGTGTGTGGTTCCTGGGGAATCAAACTCAGGACCTCGAGTTTGCAAGACAGACACTGGAACCACTGAGCTAAATCCCTGGCCTTTCAGGTCTGTTTCTTTGAGTAGAAAACCTTCTCCAGTTTTTCTAGTGCCGTGTCTCTGTACAGTCATTCAGGGAGATAGCTCCCATCGGACTGTCCAAGGAAGCCAGATGTCAGAAGAACAAAGAGATTAAACTCTAAGTCCCAGAAAGAAGGGTTTTTGAGAAGTCTGCACCGTGGTGTTGAGTTTGGAAACCAAGGATTAAGAGTTAGCTCTCTGAAGTCTGCAGGTAAAAGTCAAAAGGTCAAATGAGTCATTGTTTTTTAAATTCCCCAAGAGTTACAGCCATCGTAATTTAAGATTCCCTCAACCTACTTAGCTCTCCAGTTACTATTGTGTTATTTTTGTTTTTTGAGACAGGGTCTTGGTGTTTAGTTCAGAGATCATCCTCCCGCCTCAGTCTCCTGAGTGCTGGGATTACAGGAGGAAAGCAGGTCTGCCCTCACAGTTCCGTGCCAAGTAAACCATGTAATGAGGTCAGGCTGGTAAGCACTGGGGAAAAGGTTCACGCTTGCTCCAGGTCTGATTAAAACTGGGAGCACCCCTCAGAGCTAAAGAGGCACCAGCTACGCCGTGTGGCGGGGAAGACTGCGATGCCAAACCCGGCCGTGGAGAGAATGTGACCCTGAGTCTGCAGCAGGGTCTGTGCAGCACAGTGATATTCCCACCCGGCCCAGGTCGGCAGCAGCGCCCTAACTGCCACCAAGCGAGCAGCACTGCTTCGCGTTATTCACAAAGGAGAACCTGGGAAGGTGGACTTGCTCAAACTGTTTAAGGAAGTTTATTTTCAAAATGCCTCCCAGCCAGTGCAGTGTCGAGTACTATCTCTCAGTTTGCAGTCAGACAGGGAGGAAAGACAGACAGGGCTGTAACCACACCCTAAGCCCATTCCCACATCCCTCAGCCCGGTGCTAACGGTTGACTTATGTAAGCCGGGGTAACTTGATGGAAGGAACCGAGTGGGCTCATGGCAACCGGGAAGCCTACGCCTTCATAGGGCTGAGAGGCGAGTATCCCCGAAGTCAGCAACTGAGGCGGCTCAGCTGGTCACACTGATTTGGACATGCAGCAAATTTTGGGTTCTGAAATTAGCCCGTCAACTAAATCGAAGGGGAGAAAAAGCAGAAGGGCCAGGACACGAACATCCACCCGCAGCCCAGTACAATCACGGGCGGCAGCCTGCCGGGAGCCTTATTAACCACACCGGCCTGGGGTGCAGTTGAGCACCGCTCTCCCGCGTCCTCCCGCCCCGTTCCTGGGAGTGTTGCACCAGCCGTGCACCTGCCGCTGGCCACAAACCCTCACCGCTCAGACAGTCAGGGATACAGGCTGTTACTGATGACATTCAAAGCCGCGCTGCAGCCTTCAGTCCCTGCTGTGTGGGGAAGGGAAAAGGGGAGGAGCTGGGAACAAGGCAAAAGTGGCGCCTATACCCTTCTCTCAGGTGCACGTTTCTCTAATCTCTGGAGTGCTCTCTTTCCAAAACATGTTCAACTTCTGGGAGTTTGGGGAGAACATAAAATTAATGGCCCCAAGTGTTCTGGGAGCAGGTCATTAATTCCCCCCAGGAAATACCAATGGTCTTTAATCAAAACCGCCTAAATTAGAGGCCAGTGATGCATGTCCTTAAAGGGGTTAAGGGGGACTGTCACGCCAGCTGTTTCCAATAGATGGCGCCCACCTTCGTGTAAATAAATCATCCACATAATTTGTTTTCCATTTTTCCTGGGAGGAGGGGAAAAAAATAAAACCCAGCAGGGAGTGGAGAGGGCTTAGTAAAGGTCCAGACAGAAACGTTCTGTCCAAGGGCTGTCGCCAAGCCTGGCACACCTCTCAGGCCCAGAAGACTAATCCATTCCGGTGTGCAGCCAGAGACCTCAGCCGTCCCCCCTCCCCCACAGTCCGGCTGGGCAGTATGGTGAGGAGGAAGGGTGGGTGGGAGTCAGGGACAGGAGAGGTCTGCAAAGAGGCCTTTTTGGCAATCTTTAGGGGAAGATACTGGTGTCTAGAAGACTTCCTGAAGCCCATATTCTGTAAACTGTTTAATTTCAAACCCTTTCCTGTCATTGGTCATAAAATATTAAGCTTTTCTATTTCCACGTGGAATTGTAAATAACAATACAGGGTCTTTTGCTAAACAATATCAAACCCTAAAGAGCTTCTGGCAGAATGCAACTTCATGCTAACTAATTTTGGATTAACAGTCTGTGACTTGAATCACATAACTTTCAGGGGTCATGTAAAAGAAGATTTCCGTCCCAAAGAAAGACAAGGCATATGTCTGTCTGACTTTCATCACAAACCTCGGCTGCAGCCAAACCAAGCAGATTTCTCAGACTGCAATTCCAGAGACTTGGCACTATGACTCACATGTGAATGAAGTCAGAGGATTGCTTTATTTTGGTAGGGAGTCACCGCCTCCTGATTGATTTATCAGACAAAGTATTTTGATACAGCGTTTATGTCTCACTGTTTAAAATACTGAAAGCCAAAAGTTACAAATGGCCACAATTTCTGTGGTAACTCTGTATGTGGCTTCAAGATCTCCGAATTAGAGTTAAGGGAGCTCTGCTATAGCCAGATAGTTCCTTCTTTACATCCTATCCAGCAGCTCACTGGATATTGAGAAAGTCAGCAAGATGAGCCCAGACCAGCTGATCTTGTCACCTCTGAGGGTTCCTAGAAAAGCTAAATACACCGTAGGGAAGTAGCTTCTCAAACTGATTGGAGCAGCTGAACATTCCCTACCCGAACGAGATCTGTTGGACCAAAGGGGCCCAACTACTTGAAACAACTAGGTAAGTTGCATGGAGAGAAATGGACAGAGTAGACAGAGTCTAAAATGACACGGGGAAGCTGCTATTCCAACTCCTTCCTCTGTTATGTAGCAAGGTTCCCCGTTCTTATAATGGTTTTCTACCCACTTCTGAGAGCAGTAAGTAGAGGACCTACCTGTTAATGATGCTTGGAAAGATATTCTGTGGGTTACAAAGATCTCCTACCAAAGGTTTGGGGGGGGGGCAAAAGAGGTGCTGGTGTGAGGTGTTTCCACGTATTTTCTCTAGGTATTCACCATAATGTAGTAAGGTATTATACACTCCAGGTTACACAGCAAGGTCTCCTATCTCATACCTTGTGTCATTGGAACTCTGAAATTTTGACCCCAGTATTTTGGTTTTCTGCCCTACTGTGCCCTCCAATTCACTGTGAAGTACATTGACTAATTTTTGCTTTTTCAACTCTGAAAATTCAGAAGAGTTTTCTCCTTTTAAATTCTATTTTCTCAGTGGCAGTGTGGGAGACAACCAGCTGGACTTTGTTTCTGGATAATCAGAGGTCCAAAGCTGGTCTGCAGAACTTAAAGCAATTCCTTACCTTGAAAAGGTGGGCAAGATACACCCACCCCAGCTGAGTCAGAGTTAGTTCTTCATTGTAATGGCCCTGGGACTTTATATTATCCGTAAAATGCTAATACTACTGCCTCCCCACTACGTAGATGTCTGAAGACAGTCGTGTGAACAATGCTTAAACTCCCAGCTCGCTGTCAGACCCTTCTTGCCAAGGGGATGTGAGTTAATGAAACTCCTGCAGGGAAGCGGGTCACTAATATCTGCCAGAACCCAACCTGCTGAAACCTAAAACTCTGGGAATGGACAGAAAGAGCGAGAAGCCCTCAGATCTTTTCCCTGAAGATCTTCCCTAAAAATGCAGGTGCAGCCTAGGGCGCGCACCCTTGTGCCTCCACACCCCTCCGCTCCCACCAGCGCCACCACCAGGGGCGAGGTCTTCTCCCGCGCCCGCTGCTCCAGGCTGCAGGAACAAAACAAGACCCAGGGGGCGCGCGGGCTGGCGGCAGTTCCCGGCGTTCTCCCTGCCCTCGGGCCTCCGGGGTTCAGAGCCCGGGCGGCGGGCGGCGGCTAAGGCCGCGCTCCGGGGGCGCGGCGCGGGGGCGTGGCGAACGCGCGGCCTTCCTGCCGGGCGCCCCCGCCGGGCTGCCCGCGAGCGCCCAGTGCGCGCGCGCTGCGCCGCCTCGTCCTCGTCCTCGCCCTCGTCCTCGTCCCCGGCCGGCCGCGGGCCGCGCGCCCCGCCCTCCCCGCCTGCGCACGGCCGGCCGGCTGACCCAGCGGCCCGCGCCCTTGTCCGCTCGAGCCGGCGGCGGGCTCCGGCGGTCGGCACCATGAGCGGCGGCGGCGACGTGGTGTGCACCGGCTGGCTGAGGAAGTCGCCCCCCGAGAAGAAGTTGAGGCGCTATGTGAGTGCGGGGGTCGTCCCGGGCTCCGAGGGCTGAGGTCCGGGCGGGCGGCGGGCGGCGGCCCGGGTCTGGGTCCGGGCGGGGCGGGGCGGGGCGGGGCAGGGCGGGTGGCGGGCTCGGGCGCTGAGCCGGGAGCCTCACACCTGTCACAGGTGCGCGCCGAGGGGCGGGGCGCGCGCGGCTGCGGCTCCCGGCCAACCCGGTCCGCCCCGCTCTGAACCCGGGATGGAAGTTTGTACCGATTGTTTCTGAGAGTAGGAGAGTTGGTTCGGGGCTGGGTGGGGGGGCACGACAGCCTCGAGCGGACGGAGTCTACGGGGCTGAGGAGCGGGCGGGAAAGGGGTGCAGACGGTGGGGCGGCGCGCCGGCCCACAAAGGGCGAGGCGCCCCTACCCGCGCCACCCCTCCCTGCTCGCCCGCCCCTCCCGGTGGCCGCCCGCTTCCTTCCAGTCCACGCCGCTGCATCACGGGCAGCGTCAGAGGCATGTGCGGCCCTTGTATTAAGTGACTCATTTGTTTGTCCCCCTCTTTCCCTTTATTCTGTACGTCTCTCGCTTGCCCGCCCCCTCCTCCGCCCCTCGATGGTGACACTGCAGTTTGGTCCTCTCTAACTGGCTCGGGGTTTGTGTTGTGCAGCCCTTGCAGTGTGGGGTCGGGAATAGATCAGGGTTTTCAAATGCCAGGTGGTGCTAACCTACAGGCTTGACAGACATTGCTGGGACAGGCTGGTGGGGAGAGATGGCAGCAGGGGAAGGTGGTACAGGCTGGTGTTGAGCTGTGAGTTTTGAGCTGTTCCCCCTCGCCCCTCAGCCAGAGGATGCTGTGCCTGGTGAGGTCAAAGTACAAGATGGTGTCGATTCGATTGGCTGAAATCCGTCCGGGTGTACTCTCAGTTTAGAAATGGAAGTTAGGCTGCTAACAGGCGTCAAACGCTCCCATATTCCTCCCGCCTCATTCCCTCGGAAGCCCTGTTACTCTGACTTCTTCAGCGCCGGGCGCTGGGGATCCCTCCCACCTTCCAGCTGCTGTACATCAAGAGAGCTCTGAACAGACCCAGCCGGCTGTCCGCCGCACCAGTGGCTGGCCATGGGGTGGAAGCTTACCAGCTTCCTGTCTTCGCGCCCCCCTCCATTAGAATCAAAGGACTTCTGGCCTCTGGACTGAGGAAATGCCATTCTGTTTTTCAAAGGAAGTGTTGTTGTGGGGCAGTGCAAGTGTGTCAATGAAATCAGGCTCTTGGATCATTTGCTGGGAAAAAATCTAAAGACCAAGCATACAACTTTTGGTTGCATTGTTTGTTTTTGAGACAAGGTCTCACTATGTAGTCCAGGCTGACCTTGAACTCACTGATCCCCTTGCCTCAGCCTCTCAAGAGTTATTTCAGGAGAACATCCCCAGGCCCCGGGTGCTCATATGACTTCTGAAAGTGAACGTATATTTAACATAAGGGTTGAGGCAGGGAATGTTTACCTGAATTTTAAAGCTCACTTTCTGGAGTGTCAATGTAGCCAAAGTATTATTGAGAAAAAAACTTTTTCTGGTTCATGATTGTATCAGTTCACTATGAAAAATTTAAATTTTTATTACAGTTAAACAGTAGTATTTTGTTAACATTTTTGTAATGGGGATTTAGTTCAGTGGTTCTGGTATTTGCCTCACAATTACAGGGTCCCAAATTCAATCCTGGGTACCACATACCACGATGCTGGGCATGGTGGCTCACACCTGTAATCCCAGAACTCAGGAGGTGGAGCCAGGAGGATTGCTGTGAGTTTGAGGCTTGCCTGGGCTACCTAGTGAACTCAGGGCCACCCTGAACTACAAAGCAAGACTGTGTCTCAAAAAAAAAATAAATAAATAAAGCAACAACAAAAAAACAACTTTATCCCAACAAGCTTCTCAAAATTATCTATAAAAATAGATACTCTATAGCCAGTACTGTCCAGTAAGACAATGTGATTCTTAACTTTCAAATAGAATACCACCAGAAAGAACCTTGAAACTTTGTTTTTGAAATAACATGCAAAGGCACTGACATTGTATCTGTGCTGGATTGATGACCACTTGAACTGTTACCCAGATTCTCTGACCCATTTCTTGAATATTTTTGTTAGATAATAACTACCTGAAAATAACCAAGTGTGGAGGCTTTTGTGCCAGTCACCTTTCTCACCCACTGACACTAGTAATGTGATGATCTTAGCCTCTCTTTCCCAGTCTTCCCTGTGGCCCCAGCCCAGAAGGTATCTGTCCACATTACCCTGAGCTTTTCGCAGGTGAGGGCACTGTATTCCACTGGTATGACTGGAAGTCCTTCTGATTGGGCAGCTTGTTTCCCTGGTTGAAACAGCCATTCTGGACAACCTGAATTTCTGGAGGCCTTCACATCCACTTTTCTCTTGGTGTTATCTTCACTTTGGTATAATTTAGGACTCTGCCAGTTCTTTGGCGGCTTAATTGCTTTAGAACCTTGGAAACCTTTAGAAACTTGGAAAGATGTTATTTCCCAGCCTCATCGCTAAAAACATACCCCAGAGAGCTGCTGCTTCTGGTATACATATGGTACTGTAGATTGGCAAATCTTCATAAGAATGCATGAAGTGTCTGAGGTAAGGGGGGAACGTACTTTGTAAAATATATTACAGTTATTTAAACTGCTTTAAAAACCTACCTCTCCTTTTGGAAAGAAAGAAGTAGGAGGAAAAACTGCTTGGATGAAACTTTGGCAAGCATTGTCAGGGACTCATTTTTAGAATTGTTTTTCCTCATCCTTTTCTAACTGATTAATAATAGCAAAATATAAATGATCCACTGGGTATTTGCTGTGTGTCTTAGAGGAATTACAAAAACAAAACAATACAAAAAAAGGCTGGAAAATGCTGAGGGTTGCCCCAGGGCGCATGATGTGATTGCTCTGGGAGGCTAGCAAAAGAAACAACCCTCCTACCATTACCATACCTTAGTGTGCGTGCACGGGCAGGAATTAGTTTACACATATCCGTGTATGTAAAGTTTCAACAGAATTTTCTTGGGGGAAAACCAATTCACAACATGCACAGCACTAGAGTTTTCTATTAATTTCATAGTGTTAGAGACTCAAGGGAAAAAAGAAGATTGTCAGCAGTACTGCCACCTAGTGGCTAATTTGAAAAATGTGTATTGGTTCTAATAAAAGCATAAAGGAAACCCTAACTGTATATATTTTTTATTAAATAAACTTATTAGCTATATGTATCATGGTCACCAGATTAAGTTCTGGAAATAAAAATTAGTTTTTCAGTTTTAGCGATGACCTTGACTTCTCCTTCATAGAGAAAACGATGAGGGGAAGAGTCGTCCAAATTCACCTGCATCTCTAAGGTCCTTTTCCCTCTTCTTATTGCCTCTTCTATCTAATCTAACCTTTTTTCTCAGTACCAGGGATAGAACTCAGGTCCTTGTAGTTGCGAGGCAGGGATGGTGCCACTGAACTAAATCCCTGGCCCCCGATCTAATTCTGTATCTGCACTTTGATTAATCATACTATCTCCTGCATGCTCAGATAATTCTTACCATTTCTGAACCTTCAATTTCTCCCCTCTACCTATTCTTTGCACCTGATATTTAAGCATAATTTCTTTTTAACAGAATTCACCACTGTTATGGCATATGTTTAGATGTTCCCCCAAAGTCTCATGTGGTTCTTTGTTGTTGTTACTGGGGATTGAACTTAGAACCTTGTGCTTGCCAGGCAGGTGTGGTGCAGCCTCATGTGGTCTTGTGTGTAGCTTTTTTATAGCTGACTGATCTAAGGTGTGTGATGATTTGTGGTGCAATGCTAGGCTTGAGGACACTCAACTAAGGGTGTGAATGCTATCCACCCTAGTAAGATAAAGGGGGCAGAAAGACTTCCTTTGTTGCTTCTGCTGTCCTCCACCAGTTTGAACTGTTGTCCTTCTGTCACCCTGCCTTGGCACCTGCCAGTTATGGATTCAAACCTTTATGAGCTATAAGCCAAATAAGCCTTTCTTCCTTTGAGAGTTTTTTGTCTCAGCAGTGAGAGAAAAGTCAACCATGCTTTCTCCTTTTCTTCAATTAATTGGTTTTTAATAGTCTTTTTTTTTTGAGACAGGGTCTCACTCTGGATTCAAACCTTTATGAGCTGTAAGCCAAATAAGCCTTTCTTCCTTTGAGAGTTTTTTGTCTCAGCAGTGAGAGAAAAGTCAACCATGCTTTCTCCTTTTCTTCAATTAATTGGTTTTTAATAGTCTTTTTTTTTTTTTTTTGAGACAGGGTCTCGCTTTGTAGTTCAGGCTGGCTCTCAGCTCATTGTGTAGCCCAGGCAAGCCTGGAACTCAGCAATCCACCTGCCTCTGCCTCCCAAGTGCTGGGATTACAGGCGTGAGCCACCACGCCCTGCAATGTTGTCTTTTTTTCTTCCACCTTCGCAGTGTGCTCTAGTGCAAACCTACTTTGTCTTTCTACTAAAGTTGGTCTCACAAAAGTTCCAGTGACACCCAAGTCACTAACTTCAGCATATGATTTTTCAGCTGTCATTCTAATTAATCTCTTCACTGCTTGGTCACACTTGACCACTTGTTCTTTCTTGAGGCATCTTCCTGTTGTCTTGTGCAATGTCATATATACTTTTTTTTTCTTTTTCTGATCACTCAAATCTCTTTTGCTAGACTGACTTCTTTTATTTACTTATTCTTTATTTTGTTTTTAGAGTGATCTCTTCTAGCTAGTCCATGAAGATTGGAACTCATTTATGGTAAGAGTGGCTGTTTGGTTTCTCCCTCTTGGCAATATTGTGCATTCTCCTACCTTTGATTATCACTTGTACACTGGTCATTTTCAAGAGCAATTTTTAAAAGTTTGATCTCCTTGTCTTCTTTCTGCCTAACTTTATTTCTTCTATCTTCCCTCAAAGCCCACATGATCTTTGTCTTTGCTGAGCTTTTTCTGCTTCTTTTTGGAGCTTCCCACATCTCAATTTGTTTCATTTGTGTTTATAACTGCTGCATACAGCATTTTTATGATGGGTGCTATAAAGTCTTGGTCAGATAATTCTAACGTCCCTGTCATCTCCCTGTTGGCAACTGTTGATTGTCTTTTCTCATTCCATGTGAATCTTCCTGGCTCTTAGTATAATGACTGTTTTTTTGCTAAAACTCGGCCATTTTTATATTATATTTTGGAACAATGGATAAAACTAATGTTTTATATGGGACATACCAGCACTACAGTCCAGCAAGGGGAAGGGTCACTGCCTCATTATTCCCAAGTAAAGGTAGAAGTCAAGGTTCTTCATTCAGTCTCTGTTGGTTCTCAAGATAGGAGGGCAGCACCCCTCTTTTCTCGGGATGTGTGGTCTCCACTGACCCAGTGGCAGGCTCTTACTACCACTCATTAGGAGTGAGAGTCTCAGCTTCCTAAGTACCTTTCTTTGACAGGACCCTTGTGACAACCTTGTAAGGGTAGAAGTCTAGGTTTCCACTCAGCCTTTGCTATTGTGAGTAGGAGTTGGACCACAGTTCTTTTCTGTGGTGTTTGGCTGGAATAGAGCAGGTTTTGTCTAGAAGTGTTATGTCATGGCAGGCTGGCCCTATGCTAGTCTTTTGCCTAGAAAGGACAAGCTTTGGTTAGGAAATTATCTTCTGTGTCTTTTTTTGTTTCTACCTCACTGGCTTCTTCAGCTATAAATTTGAATTATGTGAGGCAGAAAGAAAATTCATGAAATTAATCATTGTGCCTCAGGTGCCAAGATTCCTGGCCAGTCTGCCACCTTCTTGTCACCTTTTAGATTTCCCTTGTTTGTTTTACATATACTAGCCAAGGTCTTCCGTCGTACTAGTGATAGGAATGTGGAAAGATGTCTGTTCCATTCACCTGCTGTATAAGGTATTAAGCACTATATACAGAAGGGCTTGGTACTCATACGCAGTATAGTAATTGTGATTTTTAGCTGTTCTAGTTCCATTTTATCTGAGAAGCTGAAAACAGAGGTTAAATGAGAGACTTAAATGCCACATATATAGTGTGATACAAGTTGAACATCTAATTGGAAAATCTGAAATCCTAAATGCTCTAAAATCGGGAACTCTGTCTCTGATACAACACTCAAATTTTGAATTCTGGAACATTTCAGATTTTCCATGCATGTATTCCAAATCTGAAACCCTGAAACCCTTCTGGTCTCAAGCAGATAAAAGATATTTAACCTGTAAAAAGCAGACCCAGGACTACAGACCAAGTCTTCAGTCCTTGTACTTCCTATGACATGATAATGATTTTCTGTGAACTAGAATTTTTCCTTCTTTAACATAGCTCCATCTAATCTTGTATTTCCTGTTACCCACTTCCAAAAAGGCAGCCATTTACAAATACTCAAATGACAGATGATTTTGAACTAAAATAGTATTGTTCTAATTTGTCTTTCAGTTTAACTCCTTAAAGCATAGCATTAATTTTGCTATTGTTAAGCTATCGGGTAACCTCACAGCTTTTTAAATGTTAAACTTGGGTAACTTTAAGTAATTTGAATTCTTTTTTTTTTTTTGAGAGGGTCTCGCTTTGTAGTTCAGGCTGGCCCTCAACTCACTATGTAGCCCAGGCAAGCCTGGAACTCAGCATTCTTCCTGCCTCTGTCTCCCGAGTGCTGGGATTACAGGTGTGAGCCACCACGCCCAGCACTGTGGTATGTGGTATTGATGGCTGGTGGGCATGAGTCACCACGCCCAGCATTGTATGTGGTTACCGGGATCAAACTCAGGACCTTGCGTTTGTGAGGCTGGCGCCAGAACCACTGAGCTAAATCTCCGGCTTCATAATTTGAATTCTTGATCAGTGTCCAAAGCCATTCATTCAGGCTGCTATAACAAAATATCATCCATCGGTTGGCTTATAAATGGAGATACTTCTCATAGCTCTGGAGGCTAAATAGTCCAAGATCAAGGCAATAGCAGACTTGATGCCAGGCAAATGGCTACTTCTTCATTAATGATGCCATCTCACTTCCATGGTAGAAGAGTGGAGTAGGCCCTTAAGGACCCCTTATAGGGGAGCTCTAATGTCAGTCATGAAGATTCCCCACGTTATGGCAAAGTTACTTTCCAAAGACTCTACCTCCTAATACCATAACTTTGGGGTTAGAATTTTGAAATATGAATTTTTATGTGTGTGAAGGGGCATTTAATCCAGTACCATCAGGTTACTCTTTAAAATTTCTAAAAAGAGAAAATCTGGGCTAGTAAGATGGATTATATGACTATTTAAGTGAGTATTCTATCTAGAGCCTATCTTAATACCAATTCTTGGTACAGATAACCAGATGGGAATTCCTTTCTTCAATTTTCTGTTCTGTGATTCTAGTAACTGTTCAGGCCCTCTCTCCTAACCCAGGGCTGAGCTACATCCCCAGCCTGTTTCTAGTGAGTTTTTTTTGTTGTTGTTGTTTTGTTTTGTTTTGAGATAGGGCCTTGTTAAGTTGCTAAATTGCCTAGCCTGGGATTGAATTTGTGATCTATCTGCCTCAGCTTCCCAAAGTGCTAGGATTGTAGTTATTCTCATAATGCCCAGTGTGAACTGATGGTCTGATTATATTTACAACATTATGAAACTCAGGGCTATTCTCCCAAACTTCTTGTCATTAACATTAGGTCAGAACTTCTTGTTTGGAAACAACCCATGTCCCTGTTAGCAGATGAGTGGATAAACAAGACATGATATACACATAGACTGGAATGTTTTTCAAAGTTAGGATAAAAAAAGTTGATGCACAGACAAGCTACAATATAGGGAACTTTTATATTGTAGTAAGTAAAATAAGCCAGTCCTGGGATTACAGGCATGCATCACCATACTGGCTTTCATGATTGCATTTTAATGAGAATCGTAGATAGTCAAATTCATTGGGACAGAAAGTGGAATGGTTATGAGGTCTGCATATGGGAAAGATGAGAACTATTGTTGAATAGGTACAGAGCTTCAGTTTTGCATGATGAAAGAATCCTGAATGTGGATGGTGATGGCGGCACAACAGTATGAGCATATTTAATTGCCAGTGAACTACAAATTTAAAAATGGTTAACTGGTAAATTTCATATTTTGTGGGGTTTTTATTACAATTTTTTTAAGACAGGGTCTTACTATGTAGTTTAGGCTGGACTTGAATTTACTATGTACCCCAGGCTGGCCATGAACTGTCAGCAATCCTTCTGCCTCAGCTTCCTGAGGGCTGGGATTATAGCCATGAGCCACCATACCTAGATACCACAGTGTTTTTAAAAACTCTTCATTTGGTGAAAGTTAGTAATTGACCTTGCTGCTAATACTTCCAACTCGAGAATAGACAGAATGGAATCTCCAGAGCCTGAAATGATTATGGAATATTCTCTCAGCAATGTCTGAAGATCAGAGACTGTGAAGTTACATCAAACAGGAAAGTGAGCCTGCTGTTTCACTTAATGAAACAATTCTGATATTTGGCTCTGGCTAGCTTTCCTCTAGCTAGGAGAGGATAGTGAAATATAGTAAATTGGAGCTATGAGAAATGCCAAGAAATATAGGTTCCCAAGAAAATTATTAAATGTGTCCAAATTAATTTTGACAACTGTTTATAGAGACTGTGTTGCATCTTTTCCCTTCCCAAGGGAGTAAGTCAGTACTCAGCTCTGTCTTCAAGAACTGTCAGATGAGAAGTATACATGTGAAACAGAATGATGGCCTTATATGGAGTTACGTGAAGCACAGCATTCTGGTTTGAAGGAAGATGGAAGAGCTCCTTTGAAATGGAGGTGAGGACTTGAGCTAGACTCAGAGAGCAAAGAGAGAAATAGGGCATGTGCCATGGGAAAGAGGTAACACATATGGGATTTGGGGGATTATAAACCTATCCAGGATGACACACCCAAAAGAGTTTCGGCTGATACCTAGAGTTGAGGGGACATTCCATTGTAGATGTAGATAGGTTTCTTGATGAAGAACATCGCTCTCATTCAGTAAGTTTCTGCCTCATGTGTAGCTACTCCTTCAAGAGAAGCATCAGTGGTGGCTTTGGTTTGGTTTGGTGGTTGGTCTGTTTGTCTTACTGTGTAGCCCAAAGCCCAAGCTGACAGGCCTGAATTCTCAATCCTCCCTCAGCCTCCCAAGTGGTAGGAATACAGGTGTGCACCATTGTGCCTGGTTTCAAAAGTACATTAGCAGTGTTTATCTTCTCTCGTGAAGTTTCAGTGGTTTTTGGGTCCTTGAGCAGATGACTTAATTCGCTGATCCTACTTCCTTATAATTGTGGAATAATCTTTCTTACTTTACTGGGTTTGAGAATTTACACCACAGTATCTGAAAGTAATCTTGCCACAATGTCTAGCCTAGAATAGGCATTTAGTATGTGGGGGGGTTGCAGTAGAAGATGAGGTTGATTTATACATATTAAAACTTTCCTAGGAACATGAGCCATGAGCATGTTCACATCCCTTTAAGATCAGAGCCAGACAGTGCCAGGACATAAGTGAAATTCCCAAACTAGATATCACATCAAGTTCCAGAAAATTAAAGGACATCTGAAAGGTCCTCTGATCTCAGGGAAGGGAAATAAAGCTACACGGTGATTTGTGTGAAACTAACTTTGGCCTCTCCACGAGTAGTATATATGTGCTGGGGTATGTTAACATCAACATACACAATTCTGGAGCCCATATTTGAGAGTGATTTAAAGTGCAAAAGGTTTGCAGGAAGTGATAACCCTTCAAACTCAGCTCAGAGCCCTTCCCCTCAGGCTCCTCTCATGTTGAGCCCTCTTCTGGGCTTGCTTCCAAGGCCCCCTTTTCACCTCTGGTTGAGGATTCTCACACTGGCTTCTGTAGATTTTCCTTTGCCAGACTGAGCACTTTTTCTAAGAATGGAAACAGTTCCCTTATGTCTTGGTGCAGACTTGATGACACTTGTTGGGCATCAGCTAGGAGCATGTTACTTTCAAAGTCATTGCCATTCATTTTATAACTAGTCCTCTCAATTTTATCCTTGCCTCTTTTCACTTTTTTTTTTTTGAGACAGGGTCTCACTTTGTAGTTCAGGCTGGCCCTGAACTCACTGTGTAGCCCAAATTAGCCTCAGGTCACAACAATCCTCCTGCCTCTGCCTCCTGTGTTGGGATTACAGGCGTGAGCCACCACGCCCAGCACTGTGGTATGTGGTACCAGAAATTGAACTCAGGACCTTGCCCTTGTGAGGCAGATGCTGGAACCACTGAGCTAAATCCTTGGTCCCAATGAGGGTATTTTTTGAGTGTCATTTTTACTCATATTTTTAAGTATTTTCAGTGTGTTTAAATCTATATTTTCCTTATTGAAGTCAGACTGTCCTATCATTAGCCACCGAGAACCTATTCAACTGGACTTCTGGATCCTTCAACAAAACACTACTAGTTTTTTTTGTTTTTTTGAGACAGGGTCTCACTTTGTAGTTCAGGCTGGCCCTGAGCTCACTATGGTGCCCAGGCAAGCCGCTGCGAACTCAGCAGTCCTGTCTCTGCCTCCCGAGTGCTGGGATTACAGGAGTGCTGGGATTTCAGGCATGAGCCACCACATCCGGCATTGTGGTATGCAGTGTTGATTGTTGGTGGGTGTGTCTGCACGCCCAGCATTATATGTGGTTACCGGGATCGAACTCAGGACCTTGCGCTTGCAAGGCAGGCACCAGAACCACTGAGCTAACCCTCCGGCCCCAAAACACCACTACTAGTTTTTAATAGTTTTTTTTTTTGCTATCTAATGTGACACAGTGTTCCACTTTGTACACTCCTGATACAGATGAGAATTAGCTGTTTACTCAAAGGGTTCTGGTTTCTTTGAGTAACAATGGTACATAAGGGCTGGGGATTTAGCCCAGTAGTAGTGTGCCTTCCTCACAAGTGCAGGGTCCAGAGTTTGATCCCCAGTACTGGGGGAAAAATCCCTATAAAGGTTAAGATACTGTACTTCTACTCTTTAGTTGATCATACACTTACATTTTGCATGGTTATAATCAGAATGAGCTCTCATTTTATATTTTGCCTTTTCAAATGAACTGCCATTGTAAATATTTTCTTTTTGTTTTGTTTTTTTCTGGAGGCACCAGGGATCAAACTCAGGCTCTTGTCCTTGCAACATAGGCATGGTACCACTGAGCTAAACCCCTGGCCTGTGAATACTTTCATTGAGTTCTGGCTAAATATTTGTACTAATTTTTAATTAAACATTTTGCTCATATAGAAAATAGTATATTGAACAGATTCACATGGTTTCAAATATTGTCAAGATTTTATCACTTGTCTCATCTGTCCCTTTTATATTTCTTTTCTAGAATGTGGTAAGCAAATTCTAGACATGTACATAATCTGTAAGCCTATAAATATCATTTGAGTGAATGTTCTATACCCTATGCATATACACCCCACCCATGTGAGATATACATGTTACTTGCACTTATTTACTGTCATATGTAATACAGCTGTTATGTCATATGCATGGCATCCCTTCTGAGAGTTCTACCTAAGCAGATGGCATGTAAGGATTCTTGACCATCACCAAATTTATTTAGAGCATTTTTTTTTAGCAGACAGTCTGTGTATTTCCTTACCTGGTCTCAAAAAATACATCAGTTGAGGCTCTGCTGGCTTCCAAGAAAAAGTGCTAAGTTCTATATATAGTGCAGAGGCTATTTTTCTCATGAGAGTTGCAGAAATTAACTGAGGACTAGGGATGTAGCTCAGCTGGGTAAAGCACTTGCCTAGTGCATATAAGAGTCTGGGTTCAGTTCCAAGCACTGGAAAAAAAAAGTCTGTTATTTTAATGTTTTGATTTTTTTAGAGAAAAAATTGAGTGTAGCTTAAATATATATGTACTTTTTAAAAAATGTCAACGGGGACTAGTGTGTGTTGAGGTTGTTGAGGTTAAAGACACGTAGAAGTGGGCTGGAGATTTAGCTCAGTGGTTCCAGTGCCCGCCTAGCAAGTGCAAAATTCCTGGTTTGATCCCCAGTAACCACATACAACAATACTGGGTGTGGTGACTCACGCCCACCAGCAATCAGTACCACATACCACAAATGCCAGGTTTGGTGGCTCAAACCTGTAATCCCAGCACTTGGCAGACAGAGGCAGGATTGCTGAGTTGATACTTGCCTGGGCTACATAGTGAGCTCAGGGCCAGCCTGAACTACAAAGTGAGACCCTGTCTCAAAAAAAAAAGAAAACAGAAGTTTCAGTGATGACACTGTCATTAGTAAATGATGAGAGTGCACTGTATGTGTATTTTCCTCAAGCTGCTTAAATTTTGATATCATGTATTATACACCCCACAGGCAGCAAAGTACTGACTCTAGGTTCCCAGAAGGGGTCAATTTCTTCAGACCTACATTTGAATTTTGCCTGTTGGATACTCTGCCATCTCATGTTTTCACAGCTCTTTGCTCATACATTCTTGGGACTCAGTTTGTGTATCACCACCTTGAGACAACCTTTCCAGCCCCACCCTCCACTGGATCCTTGGAGAAGTCCTTTGCTGTCCTGTGTTCTTCTGCCTTGAAGCCAATCAGTAGTTTTTGGCTTATGACTCCTCCCAGTTCCATAGCTCCTATAGTACATAGGGTGCTTTGCTGACCTTTGGTACCTGAAGCTCACTGTTTGTGGTTGACTAGTACTTTATATACATTTAAGTTTTCAGCAAATATCAACTTTAAGGTTATGTTTTCCTGAGAAGAGCTTGAACTACAAATGAATTGAAAGCATGATTATTTTACTAACAGATTTTGGGAAATTTCATGGTAATGGACTATTAAAAGCTGATTTTTGGAGGGGAGGGTCACATTTAGATTCCATTCCTTTAACAGTTATAAATACAAATCACACACAAACAAATAGCAATATTAATAAGTAAGCACAGCAATTCTCTTACCAAAGCATAAATGTAAACATTTAGTCTCTTACCTAGAATAGCAAAAAGCAATTCTAAGCAACCAGGACATGGCAGTGGATATTACAATCCCCAACATAAAACAGTTCTATAAAGCCACTGTGATAAAAACTGCATGGTACTGGCAAAGTAACAGACCCAAGGACCAGTGGAATAGATTAGAAGATCCAGAAACAACTCCAGATACACTAAGCTACCTTATCTTTGACAAAGGAGCCAAACATCCTCAATGGAGGAAAGACAGCCTCTTTAACAAATGGTGTTAGAAAAACTGGGCTTTAACCTGTCGAAGACTGAAGCTAGACTTATCTCTTTCACCGTGTACTAAAGTAAAATCACAATGGATTTGAGACTTACACATTCAAACGGAAACAATAAACCTGCTCCAAAACAGGTTAGGTAAAACTCTTGGAGATGTTGGCTTAGGTAGAGACTTTATGAACAAAACCTCTGTAGCACGAGAAGTAGCAGAAAGAATCAACAAATGGGAATCTCATCCTTCTAAAAATCTTCTGCAAAGCAAAAGAAACCACTGGCATCACTAAAAGACAACCAACAACATGGGAAAAAATCTTTACTAGCTATTTCTCAGACAAAGGGCTACTGTCTATATAAAGAATTTAAACAAATCAGTCCCCCCAAATTTAAGGACCCAATTCAAAAATGGGCATCTGAAATGAACAGACACTTCTCAGAGGCAGAAGTCAAAGCACCCAAGAAGCATATGAGGAAATGTTCAACATCACTGGTCATTCCAGAGATGCAGATGAAAACAACACTGAGATCTCACTCCACAAAGAATAGCTGCTATTGTGAAATCAACCAGCAATAAATGCTGGCGAGGCTGTGGGGAGAAAGGAACCCTTCTCCACTGTTGGTGGGATCATAGACTTATACAACCATTGTGGAGATCTGTAGGGAGATTCCTCAGAAAACTAGGATTAGAGGTCCCAATTGACCCTGCTATTCCCCTACTAGGAATATACACAAAGGAATTAAAAGAATCATATTGTAAAGACATGTACACCCATGTTCATAGCAGCTCAGTTTGTGATAGTCCAATCTTGGAAACAACCCAGATGCTCATCAACTGGAGACTGGATAAAGAAGATGTGGTTTTTTGAAAATAAAATGGAGTGTTACTCTGCCATAAAGAATGACAAGTTTCATTCATTTATGTGCAAATGGATACACCTTGAGGACACACTAATAAGGGAAATAAATAGATCACAGATATGTAAATACTGTATTTTTTCTCTGGTATGAGAACCTGTAGATGTAAATGAGTTTTAAAATGTATGATAATTTTGTAAACAGGAAATACTCAAAGGGAATGTGGTGGGGGAATGTAATGAGGGGAAAGAATAAATATGATTTGGAAAGAAAAAGAAAATAGCGTGTATATAAGGGGTGGGGGGTTGTGGATGGGTAGGGTCTTGGGTAAAAATGAGAATTAACTTGTTCATATATTCGTACAAATTCCTCAATGTTGAGTGTGATTGTGAGCTGTATATAAAATGTACCAATAAATAATTCAATTAAAAAATAAAATTTGGGGCATCTGAAATGAACAGACATTTCTCAGAGGCAGAAGTTAAATCAGCTAAGAAACATATGAAGAAATGTTCTACATCACTAGTCATTCAAGAGATGCAAATGAAAACAACACTGAGATTTCATCTCACTCCACAAAGAATGGCTGCTATTACAAAATCAACCAACAATAAATGCTGGCGAGGCTGTGGGGAGAAAGGAACCCTTCTCCACTGTTGGTGGGATGGCAGACTTGTGTAACCATTATGGAGATATGTGTGGAGATTTCTCAGAAAACTAGGACTAGGGGTCCCATTTGACCCTGCCATCCCCCTGCTAGGAATATACCCAAAGGAACTTAGAAAATCACAGTGGAAAGACAGATGTACACCCTTGTTCATAGCAGCTCAGTTCGTGATAGCTCAATCTTGTAAACAACCCAAATGCCCATCAACTGAAGACTGGATAAAGAAGATGTGGTTTTTTAATAAAATGGAGTACTATTCTGCCATAAAGAATGACAAGATTGATTCATTTATGTGCAAATGGATGCACCGGGAGGACACGCTAAGGAGTGAAATCAATAGAGCACAGATAGGCAAATACCGGATCTTCTCACTGATATGAGCACCGGTAGATGCAAATGAGCTCTAGTAGTATGACAATCTTTTTAGAATGGGAAATTTCCAAAGGAAATTTGGTGGTGGATGTAATGAGGGGAAGGAATAAATATGATTCTGAAAGAAAATAAAAGAGCATGTATATAGGGGGTGGGGAGGTGTGGGTGGGGATATGGGTAAAAATGAGAATTGACTGTGTCATATATTGGTATAAATTCCCCAATGTTATGTGTGAGTGTGAGATGTATGCAAATTGTACCAATAAAGAATGCAATTTAAAAAATAAAAATAAATAAAATTTAGTCTCTTTCCTTGTCTATATTTTTTCTGTTTATTTTACAAAATAAGAGGGATGGTCATACCCTTTGTACCTTGTTGCATTGAAAATGTTTACCTGTGTCATAGAGTGGTCTTCTAAAACATGGCTTGTAATTACTGCTTAAGCAGAATAATACAACTGTCTCTCAATAGGTGTAACAAAAACCATTTTGAACTTTTTTTTTTGGTGGTATCACAGATCAAACTTGGGCCCTTGTGCTTCCAAGGTAGGTGCGGTACCACTCGAGCTAAATCCCTGGCCCTTGAACCTTTTTACATGTCCTTGATGTTGACTTGTTTTTATTATCTTACCAAAATATGTATAAGTAAAAAATTTGAATTGTAAACATGTACTTATCTCTCTCTGTTCCACAATTATAAGACTAAAACTAATTTACAAATTGTGGGTGGGTTAACTTATAGTCAACTTAGAGCACCCATCTGTCATCACACCTGTCCTTTCTTACTATTTATTAGTGTGTGAAAATTAAATTAGTTATTGGTATTGCTTAATACTTGTTTTAGAATGCATTGTGAAAAATCAAGGCTCAGTACTTTTTTTTTTTTTTTTTTTGCTTTTTGAGACAGGGTCTCGCTTTGTAGTTCAGGCTGGCCCTGACTCACTATGGTGCCCAGGCAAGCCGTTGCGAACTCAGCAATCCTCCTGTCTCTGCCTCCCGAGTGCTGGGATTACAGGCGTGAGCCACCACGTCTGGCATTAAGGCTCAGTATTTTTAAGATGATCATTTAGGGAGTAAAACTTTTGCTTATGTATTTTTAAAAAAAAATTTTTTTTTTGAGACAGGGTCTCACTCTGTATTTCAGGTGGGTCCTGAGTTCACTATGTAGCCCAGGGAAGCCTCAAACTCAGCAATCCTCCTGTCTCTGCATCCCAAATGCTGGGATTATAGGCATGAGCCACCACACCCTAAATTGTGATATGTGGTACTAATTGCTGGTGGGCATAAATCACCATGCCCGTTATTGATATACGTTACCGGAGATTGAACTCAGGACCTTGAGCTTGCAAGGAACCACTGAACTAAATCTCCACCCCTATGTATTGTAAAAAGCGTTACTCTGTTTATGTGTTTTGAAAATCACCCTTTAGATGAAAACTTACAGGTAAAACAAAAATTTTTGAAGTGGATTTGTGGGTTCCTGGAACTTTGTGTTTGAAAATCTCTTAATTTAAAAGCAGGGGCTCTGCCGGGCGTGGTGGCTCACACCTGTAATCCCAGCACTCGGGAGGCGGAGACAGGAGGATTGCTGAGTTCGAGGCTTGCCTGGACTACATAGTGAGCTCAGAGCCAGCCTGAACTACAAAGCGAGACCCTGTCTCAAAAAAAAAAAAAAAAAAGCATGGGCTCTGAGGTTAGCCCTGGATTGGAATCCAAACTAAGTCTCTTATGTGCATTGTGGGTTTGGGCAAATTTCTTGATCTTTCTGAACTTTAATTTCCTATTCTGTAAAATGGAGATAATTATCACTTTGATCAACTAATTGAGTAGTTGTGCCTCAGAGGTATGCAAGTATGGATCGTTTGTTTTTCTCTAATCAGAACTTAAAACTGTGCATGCTTTTTTGCAGTACTGGGGACAGAGGGTTGAACTCAGGAGCACTTCACCCTTGAGATGAAGCACTTCATCCTTCTACCTCTTTCTTTTTTTTTTCCTTTGAGAAAAGGACTCACCAAGTTTCCCAGATGAGCCTTGAATTGCAGTCCTCTTGCATTAGCCTCCTAAGTAACTGTAATTCCAAATGTGTACCATTGTGCCCAGCCTCATACCATACATTCTTTAAAAATCCTTGAATTAAGTCTAGCTGCACTATTGAATTCTCTTTACCTTGTGTGCTGTTTACTTCTGTCTTTTGTTGTGGATTCTATTTACCAATTGTGGGGCAACTGGGAAAATCACTCAATATTTTCCTACATAATTATCTGACAGGTTGCTGTGGTGTTAAATATGATAATGCCAGGCATGTTCAAAACACTGTCCAAAAGATAACTACTGTGATTATTATAGTAATACTTTTATAGTATTTGATCCTTTTTTCCTTGGATATTTATTTAGGTATGTTACCATTTTATTTATTTTTGGTGATAAACTGAGCACAGGACTTTATGTATGCTAGGGATACACTTTACCACTGGATATGTTCACAGCCTTTCACTATTTTAAATAATGTTATCATAGACTTTAGAGTAAAGACATGTACTTCAGATGAGTTCTTATAAATGGAATTTCTAATTCAAAGAGTATAGTTGTTTGTAAGGCTTTTGAGACATCATACCAAATTAGCTCTCAGAAAAGATAGTTTTGGATTTCATGATTGTTTAATACTAGACATTATACTTTTAAAAAATACTTGACAGTTTGAGTTGGCATTTCTTTGGCTGTGCTACTGAGTTTGAATATATTTTCATATTTTATCAACTTAGATTTTTTAATGAATTCCTTGTTCAGATGTTAGATCCTATGTGAGTCCACTTTCTCATTATTGGGACAATTACCTGACATTAACAAGTTAAAGGAGAGATTTATCTTACAGTCTCAAAAGATTCCCTCCATTGTGAACTTGGCTGTTGTTGGAGAAGGAGCTCCAAGCAGAAACATCATTGAGAAACAAAGACTCTTAGCTCTCAGCGACTAGGAAGCAGAGCAAGGAAACAGTACCAGAGAGGAAGGTGTGAGGGACAGCACAGCACCCCAGATCACACATCCATGACCCACCCAGACACATCCAGAAACGTGCCCTACCAATCCCAGTTCCCATCATGGGTTGACAGGCTTAACTGGCTATTCCTTTGTGATACAAATAGCTAATGTATTAATATAGAAAGCTGGAGCAGTGTAAGGCACAGAAAGAGAACTTGGGGTAACTTGAGCAGGGACTCTCCAAAGTAGGGAAGGACAGTCACCCTGACCAGATGTTCCTGTTAATGTAGTGGTTCCTCTTTGAGACCTTTTCAGTTGTGATCCTACAGATTTCAAAGTCTGCCTCAGAAACTTTGTAACATTTCTTGATTTCCTCCTGAACAAGATTTGTCTTCCCACAGTACCCTGCCATACCTCTGTATGGCTCTTGTGTATTGCACTGTGACTGTTTTTGATGTCTCTCCCTTTAATTATGTGAACTCTTCGGGGGCAGTCATTTTTTTTTTTGACCCAGCACATGGCACATAGGCACTCAGGCAGGAGATAAGGTTGTGAGGATTATTGCAAGAAAGTGGTGTAGTCAGTCACTTGGAGTGGGGCACTGTCAGTCAAAGACAACTGAGCTGAGGTCTGAAGAATGAGTAGGAGTTCAACAGACAGGCAAGGAGTGTTTCAGATAATGAGAACTGGTTAACTAAAGGCCCCCAAGATGTGAGCCAAAGAGTGTTGTGCAAAGGTGTATGAATGGGGAGGAATGAATCGGGAGATTTAGGTGACCCAGTCTGTTTCCCCAGCACTCTCAGCTTTATCACTTTTGTTTACTATGATCCCTTTGTCTGGAAAATCATCTCTGCCTTAGCTGCTTGGATCCTGTCAGTCATTCCCAGAAGTTACTGGATACCTGTTGTGTTCCATGCATCAAGATAAAGAACCAAATGTGGGTTCACACACAGCTCTTGTCGTGAGTGTTAGTTTCACCTTGCAAAGTGAGGCAAGGGAGAAAGGTCTTGCTCAGGTTCCACTGGACTACTCCAGCCCTTCCTGAGAGCTGAAGTATTTTCTGTTATACTATTTGTAGATAAAATAGGTACTGTTACTAATCAAGAGTGTTATAATGTATTTAGTCACTTGTTGTGGGATAATAGCTTCTTTCAGACTAGGATTAGACAAAAGAAATAGTTTTATATTTTTCTATAATCTGCTGATTTCTCAGTAATCGGTTGCTCTAGAAACTTGCTTCATGATAAATCTCTGAGCATAATAAAGCATGCTTGAAACTCAGTGACCTAAAACAACCATTTTATTTTGCTCACAGATTTTATGGGTCATGAGTTTAGACAGAGCACAGTAGGAATTTATTTGTGTTCCCCAGTATCTAAGGGCTTAACTGGGAAGGATTGTGTGGCTCAGAGTGGCTTCACTGCTAGGAGATGTCAGAAAGTGTCTTCACTCACACACCAGCCACCAGGCCAACGATGAATCAAAGGCTCCACTCAGCTGGGGCTGTTGACTGTATGACCTGTAAGGAGCCTCTACTGTAGCCTGAGCTTCCTTAAACCCTTGCAGGGTGGCTGAGAGGTTCCAAAAGTGAAAGATTTTAGTGGCCAAGGTAGAAGTTTCAGGCCTTTTAAAATAAATGATCTGATTTTAGAAGTTGCATGCTGTTAATTTTTGCCACACTTTGTTGGTGGAAGGATTTAGAAGTTCATCTCAAAGAAAGGGAATGTAGACTTCCAACCCCTTGATAGTTCAAGTGTCAAAGAATTTCTGACCTTAAAAATCTGCATCAATAATATTTATTTTTTGGACAGTCTACTTTAAGTGTTTTCAGAGTTCAACTTCCTAAACCATGCTTCTTGGATAAGCACTATATCCTTCAGAGCTCTACCCACTACCCTTTCCACATCCCATAATCTTTAGTCGGGAAGGAGATTTTTTTTTTCTGTGTTGTATAAATCATGAGCTGAGAACAGTGTCTGGCAAATCATTTATATTTTATGCATATTACTGACTACTGGAAGAGCATGCTTACTGTGCCTGTGTGAGTTGGAGGGGAGAGGATATCTATATGGCATCTGCTACTTCATCATCTAATTTAGAATGTATCCTGGGGACTGTTGCGTCATAATTAATTTTTCCTCTGGCAGTCATGTGTGGAAACTGACTGTGGAGGTGGTGCTGGGGCTTTATCTCCAGGTCTGTGTACACTGGGAGCTCTGCTTCACCCATAAGTCTGCCGGTTCACCCATCTCTCCCCTGCTTGCCCTGTTTAGGATGTAAAGACTGAGCAGTGCTACCCAAAGCTCTTTTCGCTTCCTCCACCTGTGTCTGGACACGTGCTCCTGCCCATGTACTGGCACACAGTGAGATGAAGAACGCACTTGGTGGCTGACAACCCACATCCATGTCATCTCTGGGGAGATAGTCTTAATAGTTCTGAAGTCTGTTGCTGTCTGAGTCAAACCCATTTTGGAGGGTTCTCCCAAATGTTACTCTAACCTGCTGGCTTGTCCTTGTGCTGACTTTAAGGAATAAATTCTTGAGTCCATTTCCTCTTGTATAAGATTAAGATATGCTCAATCTTCTAATGTCGGCTATTATAAGTTAATTGTGTTAAATCTGATTGTTAAATGGATGTTTAGATAATTTGCATGGAAACTTATTGTGAAACCCAAATTCTAGTCCATTATTTGTAAAGGTTCCTAACACTAAATATTTCCAAATGGCCTGGTGAGCTTTTTTTTTTTTTTTTGAGACAGGGTCTCACTTTGTAGTTCAGGCTGGCCCTGAGCTCACTATGTAGCCCAGGCAAGCCTCGAACTCAGCAATCCTCCTGTCTCTGCCTCCCAAGTGCTGGGATTACAGGTGTGAACCACCACGCCCGGCATTGTATGTGGTATTGATTGCTGGTGGGCGTGAGTCACCACGCCCAGCATTGTATGTGGTTACCGGGATCGAACTCAGGACCTTGCACTTGCGAGGCAGGTGCCGGAACCACTGAACTAAATCCCCAGCCCAGCCTGGTGAGCTTTTAAAAAAAATTTTTTTTAATGCCAGACAGCCCTTTTCCAAGTAAATCAGAACTTATGAGGAGCTGTATGTTGTTTAAAAGCTCTTCATGTGACTTTACATACATTCTAATTAAAAGCCTCTTAGAGGCAAAATACTGGAAATAGAGTTTCGTTCTGGGAGCAAGTATTTATATGAGACTATCTGAAGTCTCTGTTTAATTTGGACTTGACCAAGTTTACCGCTTGCTGTTGTGTGATCCAAAGTAGCAACTTTCCAATCCTGTTATCCCAAGCCCTTTATCAACAGATGCTTCTTATTTGCATGAGCTTTCATATCAAGGTTTCTGGCCGGGTGGGTTTGTTCTTGATGAGCTCTGAGCCAGTAAATGCAGCACTCTTTTGTTGTTGCATTGGGATATGTGGTGTTAATGTAAACTCCTTTAAAGCTCTTGTTTGAACTACAGAGTTGATGTGATGGTGCAAACAAAAGGATCTGTATCATTCTGAAGAGAGCAATATACTTTTTTTTTTTTTTCCTGTTTGGAGACAGGGTCTCGCTTTGTAGTTCAGGCTGGCCCTGAGCTCACTATGGTGCCCAGGCAAGCTGCCGCAAACTCAGCAATCCTCCTGTCTCTGCCTCCCGGGTGCTGGGATTACAGGCATGAGCCACCACGTCCGGCATTTTGGTATGCGCTGTTGATTGTTGGCGGGCATGTCTCCACGCCCAGCATTATATGTGGTTACCGGGGATCGAACTCCGGTCCTTGAGCTTGCAAAGCAGGCGCCGGAACCACTGAGCTAACCCTCCGGCCTGAGAGCAATATACTTTTATCTCTGTTCAGTATTACTCTGCACCAAGTGCCTAAAATACCTGATGTATGCAAGAACCCCTGCTAGGCATTCTGAAGAATTAAGATGATATAACAAGGAAATCACACACTGCACTGATAATATGGGTGACTGTAGGGATTTGGGTGAGAGCGAAAGAGCCTTCAGCTTTATACTGTCTTATTTTTTAAAAATAACTTTGTTGGGCTGGAAATTTAGCTCAGTGGTTCCGGCGCCTGCCTCACAAGCGCAAGGTCCTGAGTTCAATCCCAGTAACCACATACAATGCTGGGTGTGGTGACTCACGCCCACCAGCAATCAATACCACATACCACAGTGCTGGGCATGGTGGCTCACGCCTGTAATCCCAGCACTCGGGAGGCAGAGGCAGGAGGATTGCTGAGTTCCAGGTTTGCCTGGGCTACATAGTGAGCTCAGGGCCAGCCTGAACTACAAAGCAAGACCCTGTCTCAAAAAAAAAAAAAAGAAAAAAAACCACTTTGTTGAGGTATAAAACATACCGTAAAAGTCTTCATCTTGAAGTGTACACTTAGTGTTTTTTATATAGTCATAAGTGGAACAGCCATCACCACTGATTCTAGAACATTCTAAAAGGAAACCTCATACCACGTTACTGTCCATTTTCCCTTACTGCAGTCCCTGGCAGCCATTCTTCTGCTTTCTGTCTCTACAGGCATTTCATATAAATAGAATCATGCAAAATGTGGCTTTTTTTCTGGCTTCTTTCACTTACTTGTGTTTTTCAAGTCCCTTTCATGTTGTGTTGTGTATCAGTACTTCATTCCTTTTTGTGACTGGATAATATGTATAAACAAATTACATTTTATTTGTCCCTTCATCTCTCGATGGATACTAGGGTTGTTTTCACTTTTTTATTATAAATAATGCCTCTTAACATTCACATACACGATTTTACATGGATGTGTGTTTCAGTTTTATTGGTTTTATGCCTAGAAATGGAATTGCTTAGTCATACAATAACTGTTTAGCTTTTTGAAGAACTACTAAACTCTATCTCTAAGAGAAAAGAACATGGTCTCATTTTTCTTTTTTTTTTTTGAGACAGGGTCTCACTTTGTAGTTCAGGCTGGCTCTGAGCTCACTATGTAGTCCAGGCAAGCCTGGAACTCAGCAATCCTCCTGTCTCTGCCTCCCGAGTGCTGGGATTACAGTCGTGAGCCACCACGCCCAGCACTGTGGTATGTGGTATTGATTGCTGGTGGGTGAGAGTGTCCAAGCCTAGCATTGTATGTGGTTACTGGGGATCGAACTCAGGACCTTGCGCTTGTGAGGCAGGCGCTGGAACCACTGAGCTAACTCTCCAGCCCTCATTCTTCATATTAATCTCAGATGTTTCTCCAACATGAAATGTCACCTTCCCTCTAATCTCAGTGTAAGTAGAACTCTCTCCTGGTACTTACCACATTCTGTCGGTAAGTTAATAGTATGTATATCTTGCTCCTGTTGGATTAGGAGGAACTTAAAGGGAGACTGGTGGTTCTTATGCTATTTATACAATCTGTAAAGCAAACACTTAATATATATTTATTATATATGTTTGAATTACAGTATGTTGACATTCTTAGACTTCCCAAATTGATTTTAAGAAGAAAAATCTTTTCTGACCAAGTCAATCCCATATTTCTTCTCTTAGGTAGAGTTTCCTCATTATTTTGTTTCTACTAAAAGAAGTATAGTTTAAGACAAATAAGAGTCAATTTAGTTTTTAAAGACAAGGTGTTACCATGCATTTCAGGATGCCTTGGAACTCACCATGTAGCTCAGGCTGGCCTCAGTTTTGTGGCAATCCTCCCACCTCAGCCTCCAAATGCTGGGATTACTGGCATACACTACCATGCCTGCTCTTTTTTTGTTTTTTTGTTTTTGTTTTGCAGTACTGGAGATTGAACTCGGGCCCTTGTGTGTCCAAGGTTAACACAGTACCACTTGAGCTAGATCCCCAGCCAATGTCTGCTTTTTTTTAAGTAAAAGTAAACAAGGCAACATGGGAATAAGATCATTATATTAATCAATTTGAAGTACATTCTAAAGATATTTGAAAATATCCATTACTCTCAGGGCAGAAAATTACTAGAGACCATTTGCATAAAGATAAATTATATTCTAAGATTTTATTGTAAACCCAATCTATAAACATATAGAGCTAGGATGATACCACTTACTACAGATGAGTACTTTTTTTTTTTTTTTAGACCGGCTCTTACTATATCATTTAAACTGGTCTTGAACTCATTATGTAGCCTAAACTGGCCTTGAACTCAGAGTGATCCTTCTGCATCAGTCTCCCAAGTGTTAGGATCATAGGTATGCACCACCACCCCTCACTATGAGGCAACCATTTTGAACCCCTTCTTTGTATTATCTTTGTGGAAGTCCTAAAAGATAAACAGATTTATTTTCTGTTTTATGGATAAAGAACTTAGAATTTAGGAAAACTGCAGGTTGTTTTCCACTAAAAAATAAAATACCCAAATTTTGACTGGAAGAATCTTCCTCCAGTTCTTTACATATAAATTGAACATTTATTGAAATCAGACAGATTTGAGTTTGAAACCTGGCTATGTTATGTAATAAGAATGTGACCTGGGACAAGTTATTTAACTTTTCTGAACCTCACTTTCCACCTGGAGGTAAATGGAAAATTGTGAGTAAAATTCCTCATTCTGTTTTAATTCCTACTATTTCTTTGTAGATTTTTCTTTACTAACATTGACAGTGGAAGGATATGACAGTGATGGCAGCTTTCAACTACAGTTATGTACTGCATAAAAGTGGTCCAGTTAACAAGAGACCACTGTATAACAGTTGGCTACAGTATTCAATACAGTAATACACAGTACAAGTTTGTACCTAAAGACAGTGGGCTATAGACCATAAAGGCCGGGGGTGTAGTAGGTTACACCATCTAGGTTTGCGTAAGTATTCTCAGTGATGTTCACGCAAGGATGAAGTTGCCTAGTGATTCACTGCTCAGAACATACCTTCATCACTATGTAACATATCACTGTTTGATTTGAGGAAAGGCTTATTATGTAACAAGCTATTTGACACATCAATTTATTTTTTTCCATTATTGAATTTATTGGTGCATTTTAAGAATACATTATGATCTGAATCATCCTTGAGAATTTGTACCTGTCTGTGATATAGCTTAATTCTTATTTTTTCCCATTCCTCTGTCCTCCCTTCAACCTCCCATGCCTGTATATCCATAGCTTTGTTCCATTTTTTTTTGTTTACACTGTCAGTTTTTTTCTTTCCTCCCTTTACTTCCCCTCTCCCTAGTTCCCCTTCCCCTTTGAACATTTTCTTCCTATTTCACAATATCTATTGTACATTCTGGACCTCATTTACACCTTCAGTTTCTCACACTAGAGAAGTGATACAGTATTTACACATCTGTGTCCTATTTATTTCAGTCATGAGTGTGGCCTCAAGGTGCATCCATTTAACTATAAATGTCTGGAGTTTATCAGGTTGATAACTTTGTTTTATCAACCTGCTGAGGGAGGGAGCATTGTTACCATGGACTTAATTTGAACCCATTGGGAAATATCTTGGTAAAATAATGAGGACTTAAGCTCCTGATGGCCAGTTTCATTTGTTAGCAGTGAAAAAAGAAAATATCACACCCAAGACTTTAGGAACGAAATTTCAGAAAATGTGTATAAAACCTTGACTAGTGCCAGTGCACTAGAAAAGACAACTCAAGAGCATATCAAATAAGGACTATCTGGGGTCTAGAGCCCTTCTGGGGTGAAGAAAAAGGGAGTTTTGCTTGTTTTAATATTTACTTTCAGCTTGCTGTGCTGTATTTTGTGCCTTAGTATTTGACTGATAAATTCTTCTACTTCATGCCTACTCCTGTGGCTGGCTATAGTAGCATTCTCTATTTGTCAGACTTAACCTATTGCCTTTTCTGGAAGACTATTTCTAAAATCAAAATAAAGGTATTCTTTTTTTTTTGAGACAGGGTCTCACTTTGTAGTTCAGGCTGGCCCTGAGCTCACTATGGAGCCCAGGCAAGCTGCCACAAACTCAGCAATCCTCCTGTCTCTGCCTCCTGAGTGCTGGGATTACAAGCGTGAGCCACCACACCCGGCATTGTGGTATGCGGTGTTGATTGTTGGTGGGCGTGAGTCTCCACGCCCAGCATTATATGTGGTTACCGGGGATCGAACTCAGGATCTTGCGCTTGTGAGGCAGGCGCCAGAACCACTGAGCTAACCCTCCGGCCCAAAATAAAGGTATTCTTAAGCATGATTTCTGACAAACTAATCAAGAGAATCCAAGGCCACTGTGAGTAAATGGATCATGGCTCATAGCCACCAATTTTGATTTTATATTGTTAATCAAATGAGTGTTGGAGTTCCCTTGTTAGTAGTAGACACAAAGCACATATTTGCTGCTCCCAGACCTACAGGGACTTTGCTAGAACTGGAGTAACAATATTTTCCAGTGTTTCAAGTGGTTAGGAAACTTGGCTTTATCATGGCTGAGTCTAAAGGAACTCATTTTTACAAATGCCTTTGAAAAGGGTAGAATAAGTCATTTTCCGTGCATGATGACCTAACTTTGTATAGGGGACTGTTCAGTACACAGAGACATAATTACTAGTTGGAAGGTCTCTTAGGTGTATAAAAATGAAAGCATCTCATTAATTATTCTGCAGCGGGTCATAATTTGAGTCTTCCCTTTTGAGGATCCAGGAAAGCTTTGTTTTGGAGTATTGTGGCTCCAGTGCATGAGGGCATAGGGACTATAGGCTTTTATTGCATACATATAGGATGCCTCTCACTGGGGATATAAATGATATGGTCCTTGGCCTCCTGAAGCCTGATCTCGAATGAAATCCTTCAATTGTAGGTAACTGAGGGCCACTGAGAAAAGTCCCATGATGCTAACAAAGTGCCATGAGAACACAGTGAAGGGTAAAATAGACTGAGAATGGTCAGAAAAGGCGTCAGTGAAATAGTCTAGAAGGACCAGTAAAACTTGGAGTAGGAGGAGAAAAGAAGATTGTTTCTATACGTTGAGGAACTGGGGCATGACATGCTGAGTGATCAGAATGGAGCTGAGACGTGGGAGGAATGATAGATTTGATAGGTGAATTTGTTACAGAACCTTAACCTAGTATGATGGTGACCTGTAATCCCAACTACTCGGGAAGCTGAATGAGGCAAGAGGATTGAAAGTTCCAGGCAAGCTTGAGCAACTTAGCAAGATGCTATCTCAAAGTAAAATAAAAGAGGATGTAGCTCAATGGTAGACACTTGCCTAGCTTTCACAAGGCCCTGGATTTAATCTCTAGTGCTACAAAAAACAAACAAAACAACTATTGAAGAAATTAGAAGTTTTTACTCTTTAGGGTTCAGGGAATTATAAAGTTATACATGCTGGTTTTAATGGCTTGAACTCATATACCTGGTAAAGTAACCTGCAGCTCTGTAAATAACTTGGAAATACTCCATCTTATATCTCTTTTTCTCAGGGACTGCATGTACATAGCTACATTGAAGGCTTCAAAATGATAAACCATTTAGCTTGTTTAACACATGGTCAAATGTGTTCCAACTGGAACCTTTTGTATTTCTTTTACCATTCAGTAACCCATTTTAAACGTGATACAGGGGGAAAAAAAGGTTTCTCAGAATATAAAAGAGAAACCTTGCCCACTGATCTGTTACTATCTGACAGAGGCCGGAGGAACCTTTGTTAACCCTAAAGGCAGTCTTGTCCTGAGAGTGAGGGAGCCAGGTTCTTACTGTCTTTCCTGTTAAATGAGGTTTGTGCCCTTAGCCAGTGGACTACTTTTTTTGCAACTCATCTTAAAGATCCTTATAATGGTGCCTGACCCCAGGTCAGTTGGATTCTATGTTAAGCACTTTATGCATGTTGCTTGTTAAATCCTCAAACCTGACGTTAGATTCTCATGTCTCAAGATAAGAAAAACAAGGAACTGACAGATTAAAGAAATTATTCAGGTCACCTTCTAGTGATGGTGCTGAGGTGGAGGGAGATGGGCTATGCTTAGAAAGAGATTTTAAAGGTATCCACTGAGTGAGACACCAGCCAAACTTTGGGAACCAGGTTCATAATCTATATGGTATTTAAAGGTAAAAATGGAAAGGTAAGTAGATTTGGATCAGGTGGTGAAGGGCCTTTGCATTTTATTCTGTAGTCCCTAGGGAATAATTTTCATCCCAATTTATCCCCCTCAAGGTGCATCCATTTAGTTTCCTTCCTTCTCTCTCCTCTCTCTCTCTCT